>JAQIFY010002417.1:0-13360 GCA_028533085.1 Varecia variegata | reverse complement strand
ATCAGAGTTCAGGAGGAGGACATGAGAGCATGATAGCATCAACAAACTAAGGGAAGCAGGAAACGACAGGGCTTATCAGACAACATCGAACAGGCCATAGGTATCCACAGGAGAGGAAGGAATTACTGTGGCTGGAAGGACATGTGCACAGAGAAGCGGTAAAAAGGAAGGGTGGGTGGAGGGGTGGAGGGGCGAGGAGGGGCGGGCAATAGGTAGTGGCTGGGTAGGTGGGTGGGTGGACGGGTAGGGGGCAAATATGGATACGGGCAGGTGAATGCATGGAAGAGGGCAAGGTGGATGGATGAAAGGTGGATGTGAGAATGAGTGGATGAACAGATGGGGAGAAGAGAGAAGGGAAGGAAAGAGAAGGGAAGGAAAGGGAGCTGGGCGAAGGGAGAATTGGTAGGTAGAGGAACAGGTGGAAGGGAGACAGTGAAGGGTGGTGGGGGATGGGGAGAAAAGTGAACACGGGCAGGTGGAGGTGGATGGGTGTCAGCGTGAGCATCTGGAAGGGTGAAGGGGTGGGCAAGGAGATAGCTGGGGGTTGACAGTGTGGGGAGGTGGGTGACAGACAGGTGGATATGGACAGGAGGGGGGTGGATGGGTGACAGAGCGGGTAGGAGTGTGAAGAAATGGAAGCATGTCTAGGTGGATGACAGTCAGGTGACTGGACAGGTGACCACAGGTGTGGGCCTGTGGACAGATGATGACAGAAACAATGAGAGGAGAAGGAAGGGACACAGGAAGAGGAGAGATGAAGGGGCAGGCCAGGGGGAAGGCTCATCCCAGCCCCTGTCCACCGCAGAGGCACATCCTAAGGCCCATGGCAACACAGAATCATGCCACAGTGTGCAAGAAGCCACCGGAACCAGGGCTTCTGGGGTGACACGAGGCAATGACAGCTAAGCTTTTGTCCCTTGGACGACCTCCTCTGAGCCCCTGGTCAAGAGCTGGGCTCTGTCCCGGGCCTTCCTCCTCCTCCTCCTCCTCCTCCTCCCCTCCTCCCTGCTGCTCCCCCCACACACGGCAGCGCTCTCTTGGCAAGAGTCTCGCTGGCATCGAGCAGTGGGACGGCCGGTTTGACCTTCTCTGTTCTTGGACATAATTACTGTTATCCCAGATAATCACTTTGAAATAACTCAGTGTCGGTGCACACCTTTGTGCTGTGTTGCCCATTTGTCTGCGCGCGGTCCTGTCCCGGGCAGCGGGGACTGGGAGGGAACAGCCTGATCCGTTGCTCCTTTCTCTCCCTCCCTTCTCCTGTGCCCCCCGCTTGCTGTATCCCGCCCCTCACTGCTCTTGTCAATGTGACATTCAAAAAATAGGACGGACGGCCCCTTCAGGCCTGGGGCCGCCACCTCTGGAGGGATGCAGGGCAGTGGGCCCAGGCACGGGCTCCGGCACCACACGGGGCAGGATCCAGTTCTGAGGACCCAGGAGCGGGGAGGGCTGGGAGATGGGAGAGGGGATGTCAAGCCAGAGGCGACAGCGCTACAGGGTCAGTGGAAAAGGCAGCGTCAGGCCCAAGAGGGAGAGGCAGGAGGCAAGTCCAAGAGTGAGGCCCCTTGAGGGAACTGACCCGAGTGGGCTCGACCACCAGACGGTGGCTGACCCTGTCACCAAGTGTGCCCAGTGCCCTCTGTGAGCCACCAGAGCCGGTCGTGTCTGGAGCATATTCCAAGGCACGGCCATGCGCGGTGCATGAAAGAGCAAACCTGACCAGGAAGGGGCACTTCCTTGGGGCTCAAAGCCAGAGGAGACCCCTGCTAGAGGCCTGTCTCGGGTCTGCAGAAGGGGTGAAGGTGCAGACACGCCCGCCCATGGAGACGACTTCAGCTTCCCATGTCTTAGTCTGGCCCCCCCTCTGCCCTCCACCAGTGTCATTTTCCTGGGAGGGGTTGGCCCCGGCCTGCCCACGGACTTGCCCCTGGGGTGGCCTGCTCAGAACACTGCCTTTGGAATGAGACAGACTTGCATCTGAACCCTGGCTCCAGCACAGAGCAGCTGTGTGACCTGGGGAGAGTGACTTAGCCTCTCTGGACCTTGGTGTCCTCATCTGTAAAGTGGAGATAAGGACTGCACCCACTCAAGGGTGGTTGGGAAGGTCACATGTGACAATGCATATAGTTGGCACAGTGCACAAGGCATAGCAGTTGTTCAGTAAATGACAACGAGAACAGTGTGCTTGGGCAGCCCTCCCATCGGCCCGCCCCGGTCACCCTCCAGACTTCTCTCCTGCTACACCAGACCTTGGGTCGCTGGCCCTCCAGCTTCCCACAGGTTCCCATCGGGCTGCACCTGTCCCAGAATCAACAACACCCAGCAGCTGGGCCTGGGGACCTAAGCCACCTACTGCGAGGGCTTAAACGGACGAGAGCGAATGCCAAGTCGCCAGCATCGCACAGTCTGGAGATGAGGCCAGAGCAGCCAGCTCAGGGAGGGGCTCGGGTGGTGTCCAGCCCCCAAATCCACATCCAAAAAGAAGGCGCTCCCAGCAGCTCTGCCTGGCTCCCAGGCCACGTTCTAAGACTCTCTGAACTTCTCAGCCTTTCCTGACCTTTGCAGTTCCAGTTGGCTGCCTTCTCACCTGTCCCAGGTGTTTGCTGACACTCAGCCTCTCCCACCTGGCCCAGCGCCAGCATCCAATTTGTCTGCATTGAATGTCACCATGGCAGGTGACCAAGAGCAGCTGATGTGGCACTGCAGAGAGTATCGTGACCAGGGAGCATGGGGCTACTCAAACCCAGTGGCCTTTCCATCATGAGCTCCTCCAGCGGGTGTCTCCCATCTCCTTGAATTATCTCCAGTACACCTGTCCACGGCAGCCCCTAACCCGCCCTTGTGCATCGACTGCGTCATCACTGTCCCGGGAAAGGCTCAAGGACAGGCAATGAAGCCCAAAAGCTGAGACCCTCCAGGGGAACTGAGAAGGGAGGCCAAGACCTCAAAGTCCAGCCTCTACACACTCCTCCTACAGGAAGCCACCCATGATTTACACCTTCCCAAATAAGATCAGAGTAGCTACATGCTTTAGGTAGCTATAGGAGTATTAACTCATTTAAATATTAACTCCATATTCATTAATAGTGAGACGACAGGCTCAGAGAGGGAAAATAACATAGCCGAGGTCACACGGCTCTCAGTGGGGGGGCAGGGATTCCAAGCCGAGCCTGTGTGGCTCCAAAGCCAGGGCTCTCCCACAGAGCCACGCTGCCTGTCACATCACAGCATTCCTTGATGCAGGTGCCACGGTCAGTGTTTTAAAGCAGGGTTTCAGGGACTGAAAACTGTCACTTTTTCATATTTTTTCTATCAACTTCTCCATACACTGAGAAAGGCTGGGAGCTCCCGAGGTGGAAGCCGGGACTCCTCTCAGGCTGGAAGCAGAGCAGTGCCCGCCCCGTTGGACAGTAGCTCCTTGACGGCAGACAGTGTGCCTCCTCCATCGGACTGGGGGTCTCCCTCCTTCCCCACCCCACGCCCCACCTCGGCTCTGCCCTGCCTTCCTCCACCCTCCACCCGTCAGTTACTCCATGCACGAGGCAGCTGGGGGTGTCCCATGGTGGGGCCCCTTCCCCTCCTTTCATGCGGCCCTGGCACTGGCCCTTCCCCGCTGCCCTCCTGCGGCTCCTTCTCCCATCATGTCACTAACAGGAGCCGGGCACGGCCGCCTCGCCTCGCCAGCAGCTGGAGCAGAACGGAATGTGCACGCGTGTGCGCACGGAGGGGAGGGGCCCACAGCACAGCACCGGGCCAGGCCTTGGCACAGGCTCTCAGGTTTGCCTGTCCCGGCTCCCCACAGGACAGCCACAAGCGGTGCTTCCAAACCCCGGCGTGGCAGTTCCACTCCAAGTCTAACTTACCAGCCACGTGGCCTTGGCTAAGTCTCCTCTCCACCCAGCCTGAAGGCCTCCCTTCCACACTTGCCCCTTGCCCTGCCTCTCTGCTCAGGAGTGCCCCCATCTGTGACACGGGAAGGCCACCTACCTCACCAGCTGCTGCCGCCGAGGACGGATGAGGAGGTGCGTGCCCGGGCTGTGTCTGCACTGGGGCCGGTTGTGACTGTGGCCCGTGGCCACAGGCTCCTGCCAGGCTGGGGTGCCCACGTCTCTGCCCCCCAGGCGGGGGCTCCAGGGGTTGTCCCGCCACCTTTACCCTGGGTCTGTCTTGGGCTTTGGAGTCAGACCTATTTGGATGCGAATCCCGCCTCTGGTATCTTTGAAAACATAAAATGTTTATAACCCCTGACCCACAGCCCCACTTCTAGAATCGATCCTCAGACATAAAAGCCCCATTTCCCACAGACGTTCACTCCACGGGCTGTCGCAGGGCTGCAAGAGCAGAATCCCTGAAACAGCCGGGACGTGCCTCCAGAGGGGCCCGGTCGAGCGAGGCCAGCGATCGGTGCTGTTGGCTGCTAGAAAGCTATTAGCAAGGATAACTTACACCTGTCTCAGTGACCACAGGTGTCCCGAATATATTGATATATTGTGAAGCAAAAAATACATTGCTGAGGAAAAAACATATTAAGGTGCAAACAAAGTTGTGGCATAGACATAATAGCACCTCCACTGTCCTCACTCCCCCAGATACCCGTGTACACACTCGTATGTATTTACAGGTGGAGAAGGATATCCCTCCCCGCCCCAGAGCGGGGACAGGAAATGAAAGAAAGGTGGGAAAGGCTGTCAATATTTGTTATACTTCAGTATTGTTTGAATTGCTTTAATGAGCATATATTTTAAAAATAAAGAAATAGCCATTTTTAAGACTTCCATCTCGGCCCCTGATTTGCAGCGGGATTGGGCCACGCCGGGGCATGAGCCCCAATCTCTCCACCTGTCAAGTGGCAATGACAGTGTCTGTCCCGTGGACTCGCGGAGAGGACTAAAGGCTCAGGGCCCCTAGTGAATGGGAGGGCGGGGGTGGGGTAACACCTCTGTAGCCAGTGGCCCGCCTGTCACAGGGCACTCACGCAGACTGAGGAGGGTAAGATTCTGCTTTCACTGCCCTCTACAAATGCCACCCCACCCTCCCTGCGCCCCACCAGCCACTGGGAGTGCGGAGCCAGCCTCTGTCATTTTGCTGTCGAATGACCTCAGCAAACGTCCATCCCTCTCTGAGCTCCAGCCACCCCTCTTGGAGAAAGGCAGGTGTCTCCTGCTTGCCGTCCGCGGGTGCCCGGTGCACCTGGCTTCCTCACGCACCCAGCACGATTTAAGGCCTGGGACAGCTCCTCGGTGGAGCCTGGGATGGGGATGAGGGAGAGAGAGGCAGAGCTCTTGGGTAAACACGGCTTGTTATGCAAAAGCTCAGAGCTCTGCCCCTGAAAAGCTCACCTGAGACGGCTGAAACCAGCCAATGAATCCCGGAGCGCTTTGCAAACACAAGTTGAGCAGCCCGCTGCCCCTCGGGAATTGGGGTTAAATTCTGGGCTTCTGCAGGGACAAGCACAGAGATTTGCTGGATTCCACCAGGGAGGGGAAGGAGGAGCAGAAAGGAGAGGAAGAAGAAGAGGAAGAGGAGGAGAGGACCCTGCTCCTGTCTTGTTCCCCAAGAGAGAGGCAGACATGAGGCACAAAGCTAATTCCTGGGGATCAGACAGGAACGTGACACCTTCAGGAAGGAGCAGCCCCGCCGAAGGCCCAGGCTGGGCACTGCCCACCGGGAGAGGCTGTCACGGACACACGCTGATGGCAGACACCGGACGCTGCCTGCAGGTGCCATGACAGCCCCCTGGAACTTCGATGGCACCCTGAGGGGCAGGAGGGGACGGAAGTCCCAAATCGACTGAGCTTAAACCTGCAATGACTGAGTTCACCTGGAATTGTCTGAGATTACATTTTCTGCCCTCGGGCAGAGAGGGAACTGGGACAGAAATTCAGTTCAGTGATAGAAAAATAAAGTTACACTTCTTTGCGCACCAGAGGACGTGGCTTGAAAATTCATAGTCACTATATAGACAGCCCCTAGATTTCAAAATAATAAAAAGAGTAGCTGGGAAGAGGAGGGGTCCCAGACCCCACCCACTCACCTCCCTCCCGGTCCACAGAAGGCTCTGGAAACACAGTTTGAAAACTTCTGCCCCAGGCCAAAGGGGGATGGGTAGGAGAAGGGTGTCTGCTTGCAACCAACCGCCAGGCTCCTGGGCTGTCTCTCTTTCCCAAGTCTGAGTTGTCGCCACAGATTGGAGCAGATGAGAGGTCCCAGGTCCTGTCCAGCAGTGGGTGTGGGCAAGCACAAGTCCATGCGGAACCTCGTGACGCCCCAGGGTGTGCACAGCAGCACTGCCCACCCCGGAGCTTTGGGCCCCCCAGCAGGGTTTCCCAACCTCGCCACTACTGCACGTGGGGCTGGGCCATTCCTTGTTTAGGGGCTGCCCCGTGCACTGCAGGATGTTCAATGGCGTCTCTGGCCTCTACCCACTAGATGCCAGTAGCGCCCCCACCCCAGTGTGACAACCAGAAAGGTGCCCAGGCACTGCCAACGGGACCCTGGGGAGCTAAATCCACTCTCCCTCCGTGCCCCTCCCTCCCGCTCTGAGGGGTTCTCTTGGACTCTTGCTGGTTTTGATGGTTCCCCAGGCCTGGGGCTGCCACTGGGGCTCACCCACGTCCTACCCAAAGACCTGGTGCCGGTCACTTGAGGGGGCCCTTTCGGCAGGTGTGAGGGTCTAGTCTGTGCCAGCCCATGTGGGCATGTGAAGGGGAACTGTCCGTCTGGGTCTGGCCATCTGTCCTGGGGAATGACTCCACGGGACCAACAGCATCAAACCCAGCGTGGGCCGGACCAGCACAAGCGATTCAGAGGCACACAGGAGACAAATGCAAATGCAGGTGCTCGGACCCTGGCGGGGTGGCGGGAGATGGAAAGAGAGCCCCAAGCTGCATGTGGGGGACCTATTCCCAATGCCCCCACCTGCCCTGGGCCCAGGGTGACTGGGGTCTCTCAGCCTGGGCCAGGAGCCAGGGCCTGTTCTGTGAGCCCCTGGCCCTGGCAGCCACTGCAGGTGACAGATTGGCTGCTCCAGGGGCCTGCGCCTGGTGTCACTGGGCTAGGGAAGGAGCAGGTGGCTGTCAGTTTGGGAGGACCAGCTTATATGGTGAAGACATCTGTCCCAGCCACACTCCTGAGCGTGGCTCTGGGTGCCCACCTGCCCACCGCGTTGCCCATCCACCCACCCTCGAGCAGCACCAGACCCAAGACCTGGAGCTCAGTTAGTTGATCCTTCCACGTATGTCCCCTGGGCACCACCGTGGGCCAAGCCACATGCTTGGCACTGGAGGACTGGAGGTGGCACAAATCCAAGGCGGGGGATGTCAGGGACACAGGCACGTGCGCAACTGCGCAGTCTGGTACGAGCTCAGCGGGGGCTGTGGAGCGCAGGGAATACCTGGGTCTCCAACCCCAGCACCTTCCTCCAACTACCTGGATGCCCTTCAGGACCCCAGACTCAACACACCCCCAAAAGACCTCTCTACTTCGCCCCCAAACCTGCCCCTGCTAAAGTTTCCCAATCTCAGGTTTTGAAACCACCTTTGACGCTGGGCCCAAGGTGGGAACATGGGCCGAGACAGGAACCTGTGGGTGTCTTCCTTTGCCCTCGCCGACGGTCCAGTCAGGTACCGAGTCCTATTCTCAACAACCCCTCACCTCCCAGTCCCTTCCGCATCCTGCCTGCCCTTCTTGTCGCTGGCCCCAGTGGGGCTCCTGGCCCCCAGGGAGGTTAAGAAACTGCTTGCGTTCAAACCCTGGCTTCATCGTGACCTATTAGTCATGTGATACTAAGTTTTTCAACCTTTCTCAATTTCTTATCCTTAAAATTAGCATAATACTACTACCAACCTCCTAGGGTTGTTGTGAGAATTAAATGAGCTAACACATGTGCTGCACTTGGAGCTGTGCCCAGAACATAATAAATGAGTCGCAGCTATCGACCATTTCTCACTCCGTGCTGCTTCCTCCGTGCAGCAGGGAGCGACCTTTCTAACCTACAAACCTGACCTTCGGCTCCCACGAGGCCCTTCACAATGTGGGCTCTGCTAACCACTTGTATCAGGTATCAACTGCTGTGTGACAAATCTCCCCAAAATGTAGTGGCTTAAAACAACAAGAAACATGGTCTCTCCCAGGTTCTGCGGGTCAAGATGTCAAAGCAGCCCGGCTGGGTGGTCTTGGCTCTGGGTCCCTCAGGCAGTTGTCAACGTGTCCACTGGGGCTGCAGCCCTCCACGTGCAGGCTTGACTGGGGCTGGAGGACCCACTCCTAAGATGGCTCATTCATGTGGCCCTTGGCTGGAGACCCCAGTTTCCCGCCCGCTGCTGTCAGAAGGCCTCTGTTTCTCACCACACCAGCTCCCTGTAGTGCTGCTGGACGCGGCAGCGGGCTTCCCCCAGAGCAACCGATCCACAAGCAAGAGAGCAGGGAGGAAGCCAGAGCACCTTTGAGGACACAGTCTTGGGAGTGACATTCCGTCCCTCTGCCGCACCTCATCATAGTCTAGCCCGGTACAGTGTGGGAGGGGGTGACACAGGGAAGGACAGCATATTGGAGGCTGGCTCCCACACCTCTCCACGCTGCATCTTTCCCTACTCCACAGTGCTCCGGCAACACTCCTGGAGCACAAAACTGCTGCAGTTCACTGCACAGACAGAGCCTCCAGGCCTTTGCACATGCTGTTCCCTCTGCCTGGAATGCACTTCCTTCACATTGCAACCTAGCAGAGCTCCACCATGTTTAAAGACTGAGATAAAGATTTCTTTTCTGGAAAAGCTTCTCTGACCCGAATAGGCCAGGTTAGGGATCTTGCCCTTGCTTACACCTGTCACACCAATTAAATGGCCAATAATGATAATTATGAACATTTATTAAGCATGTACTATGTCCTAGGCACTGTACTAAATAACTCATTCGCTCTTCCAACAGCCCCGTGAGGTAGGCACCCTGTTGCAGATGAGGGAACTGAGGCTCAGAGACAGCGAGTGATTTGCTTAAGGTCACGCAGCCGGCAAGAGGTAGAGCCCAAAGCTGAACCCCAGCCTCTTATGATTTAATACAGGCCAGTTCTCTCTCCTTGACCTTGACTTCCACAAGGGACCGAGTTTCGACTGATTTATTCCCGTGCTTCCAGCGCCTAGGACATGCGTAGCCCACACCAAAGAGAGAAGGAGGAACGGAAAAGAGAGAGAGAGGGAGCAAGAATGGAAAGGAAGGTAAGGGGAGGGGACAAGCCCACAGCTGAGCCCTGCAGGACCCTGAGCAGGCAGTTCTGGGTCCGCCCGCCAGTCCGTCCTCATCCCTGAGAACGGCGAGATTCCCAAGGCCCCAGCCTGTTCATTGAGCCCCTCCCCCTGGCTGGAGAGGGAAAAGCACCCTGCCCCGCCACGCCCCATTCCTGCAGACTCTTCTAGCACCGGTTCTTAATTTTTATGTCTGCTTAGCTACTTGTCCTATCAAAGGAATAATTTAATTAACTCCAAGAAATGTAATTAATTTTAATTGTTCATGATAATTCATTGTTTAATACTCTATTAATAATTATAAAAAATCCTAATGCCCAGTTACTGTCCTGTAATAGGATAATTAAACACTTCATGTTCAAGTGCTTCCACGTCACTTCGGTCTCCAGAGCAAAGCTGCCTCCACTCAGCCTTCGGCGTGCTCGCAGGGGGGCTCCCCAAGGTGATGACTTCATTTGATTCTTTGCATTTCTTTCCCCTCGGAGCAGGATGGGGGCACCCAGAAGCGGGCAAAGGGCTCTGCAGTGGGCAGCGGGGACAGGATGCTGTTGCATCAGAGGCGGGAGAAGCCCCTCCCTGCGGGGTGCCCTGTGCACTGACCTAAGCCAGGGCAGGCCTGTCCTGACCTGGCCACACGGTTCTCTGTGACCTTGGGCCAGCAGGTTCAAGGGCAGACAGTTAACACACATTACTGGGCATTTGCCACATCCACTGCCTACCGTGACTCCTGATGCAGGGGCCATGCCGGTGATCAAGACAGACAAAGGGATGCTCTCATGGAGCTTAAATCCTAGAAGGGGGAGTTAGACATGGATGGATGGACAGATGGATGGTAGATGGATGGTGCTATGGAATGTTTGTACACCCCCCAGAATTCATACATTGAAACCTAATCCCCGATGCGATGGTGTTGGAGGTGGGGCCTCTGGGAGGTGACTAGGGCAGGAGGGTGGAGCCCTCGTGAATGGGATCGGTGGCCCTTATGGAAGAGACCCCAGGGTGCTCCTCGTCCCTTTGCCATTCGAAGACACAGCAAGAAGATGCCACCTACGAATCATGAAGTGGAGCCTCATGAGACACCAAACCAGCCCACACCTTGAACTTGGACTTTCCAGCCTCCAGAACTATAAGGAATACATTTTTGTTGTTTATAAGCCACCTCGTCTATAGTACTTTGTTATAGCAGCCCAAGCAGACTAAGACAATGGACAGTTGGATAGATGGATGGATGGACAGACGGATGGACAGATGGATGAACAAACAGATGGATGGATGGATGAACAGACAGACAGATGGATGGACAGACGGATGGATGAACAAACAGATATATGGATGGAGGGACAGACAGACGGATGGACAGACGGATGGATGGACAAATGAATGGACAGACAGATGGAAAAACAGATAGATGGATGGATGGACAGATGGATGGATGAACAAACAGATAGATGGATGAATGGACAGACAGACAGATGGATGGACAGACGGATGGATGAACAAACAGATAGATGGATGGATGGACAGATAGATGGATGGACAGACGATGGATGGACAAATGAATGGACAGACGGATGGACAGATGGACAGATGGATGGACAGGTGGATGGATGGATGGATGGATGGGTGGGTGGAAGAATGGACAGGTGGATGGACAGACGGATGGATGGATGGACAGATGGATGGATGAACAAACAAATGAATGAGTAAATTCACAGAATGATAGTGCTCTGAGGAAAATAAAACCAGACACAAGACTTGGGGTGGTGCCTTTTAGCTAGACTGGTCAGAAAAGCTTTTTGAAGGGGTAACATTTGTCCTGAGATCTGTAGTGTGACCAAGAGTCGGTCTCGTGAAGATCTAGGTGGATTGTGTCCCAGGCAGAGGGAACAGTGAGTGCAAATGCCCTGGGATGGGGCTGAGCCCGGCGTGTGTGAGAGACGATGAAGGCCAGCGTAGCCTGGCAGGGACAGCAAGGAGGACAGAGATGGGGGACATGGCGGGGGGTGCAGGGGTGGCTCACAAAGGAACCTGTAAGTTCCGGGGCAGCAAGTTCTGCTGTGGGTCGGATCTGGCCCCCGACTTGATCTTATAGATCAAGTTTTATCAGAACACAGCCATGCCCCTCACTTACGGATTGTCTATGGCTGCCTCTGTGCTACAGCAGCAGCGTCGAATCATAGCGGCTGAGACCATATGGCCCCTAAGCCAAAAATGCTTACTGTCTGGTTCTCCACAGAAAAGGCTGCCAGCTCCCAGGCAGAGCACTGAGTTTTATGCTAACTGCAATGGGAGCCCCTGGAGGGTTTGGAACAGGGGACTGTCATGATCTAATCTGTGTTTTTAAAATATCACTCTGGCAGCCGGGTGGAGAGAGGACAGCGGGTGGGGGCGGCAGGCAGGGAGCCCGGGGAGGAGGCTGGGGTTGGTGGTGCCGCAGGAGAGACGGGGGAGTGGGCGGGGGGGCGGGGAGACGAGACTACAGCAGACCCAGGGAGACGTGAGGACGGGTCACTTCCCTCCTCTGAGCCACGGTTCCCTCATTTCTAACACTGACTCCATTCCCTAAACTGGGGGAGGCCAAGGGGTGGAGATGGGGGAATGTGGAGGACCAGAGAGGGAAGGCACCTCTGCTTAAGGCAGCCCAGCAAGTGCTGGAGTCGAGGGGAGAACAGAAACTCCCTCAGAGGCAGGGCCGGCCCCCGAAATATCAGTGAACTCAGGGAGTACTGAGCTGGGGCAGAGCCCAGCAGGAGAGGCAACGAGTGCACTCCATGTCCTTGAAGAAATAAGAAATTCATGGAACCCGGATCATTCATTCATTCACTCACTCATTCACTCACTCAAACACGTACAGCACATGCAGCCCATTCCCAGGCACTGGGGAGAGAGAGGAGCCCCTGCTCTCAGAGCTCGCAGCCTAGTCAGGAAATTAGACATAAAATCTCATAATCACTCAAATTAACACAGAAGTGCACCCATGGCAACCACTGTGGGAAAGTGCGTGACCTACAAGAACCTCATGTAGAGAAATCAGACTTTGTCAGGGAGGCCAGGTGGGTCGGGAATGTCCTTCTGGAGAAAATGATGCTGAAGCTGAGATTGGAAGGAGTTTTTCTGAAGAGGAGAGAGAAGAGTGCTCCAGGCTGAGACACGGCATGTGCAAAGGCCCTGGGGTAGGAAGGGGTGTAACAGGGACAAAAGGCTGAAAGATGGCCAGTGAGTGTAGTAAAACATGGGACAAGGTGGGACCAGTGAGAAGGAAAGAGTGGCCCTCACAGGGGGCTCTGAACATCCTTCAGGGGGAGCTGGGTTACACTTCAGGGGAAACCTCAATGCTTCAGAAGTCCATCTTCGCTCAGTAGAGGGCTGTGTGTCGTCATTGTCACTCAGAGACCCAGGATGACATAGCCTAAACCTGGCTCCGCAAACTACAGCTCACTGGCTGAGTTCTAACCCTCGAATCCTGGGTGCTGCGCAGAGTGACCTACCGTTAACTGGGGCTGGGGAGGGGGAGGGGCAGCCCTGGGCAGGGCTGGCCTGGGTGAGATTCAGGCTTCCTGGGGGAGCCAGGCAGGGGCAGGGCCTCAGAGGGCAGGCCAGACTTGGCTAGGCAGAGGAAGAGGAGGAAAGAGGAAGGAGCAGGGCACCCAGGAGCCAGAAGAGGGACGGTGGACTCAGGGCAGGGCTTCAGTCCAGTTTCTTGCAGAAAAAGAGGGAGAAAGTGGCAGAAATCCATCTGAGCCCCTCAGCTCCAAAGACATCCCAGGAGCAGTCACTCCTTCATTCCAGAAACATCTATTGAGGACCTAATGTGCAGCAGTGAATGAAACAGACCCAAATTCCTGCCCTTGTGGAAACTTATATGCCACAAAAATGTGTTGCATCTATCACGTGCCGGGAGCCGGGTGCTCCAGCCCTGAACGGAATAGACAAACCCACCTCGCAGAGCGTCCACGTTCAGGGGGAAACCATCACCCTTGGTCATTGTCACCTGCTCAGTGCCTGACAGGTAGAACACGCCAAGTCCGGGGGTTCATGTTACCTCTGGACCACACGGCCTGTGATGGTTAATTTATGTGTCGGGTTGGCCCGGCTGTGGTGCCCAGCTGTTTGGACGAACA
>JAQIFY010002416.1:0-13361 GCA_028533085.1 Varecia variegata | reverse complement strand
GACCATCACCTGCCCTGAAACAGATTGCTCCTAGATGAAACCATCCACCCCCTCGCTCTACGAGGTGCCTGGGAAGCATGGAGTCACAGACAGCAGAGATGCAGGGGAAGTATGAATGGACTCCCCGACCTGAAGGGAGGCTCTGATCAGTGGGTTCTTGAATATGTAGGAAGGGCCCGATAGACACCACAGCAACCTTGCTGCTGAAGTCTGTGAGGAGCCTTTGACAGAGGAGCCATCCAGTCCAGGACCAATCAGAAAGGCATCGACGTGGTAAAGGACAACCCAGGGGACTGAATCAATGCTGGGTCTGGGCCAAGTCGGCTGGTGGAGCAGGATGGGAGTTATTCAGTTCAAGGTCACCTGACAAGGGTACACATGAAACATTAGGCAAGGCTTGTGGCTCAGTGGCCCGAGTTGGTCTCCATAAATGTATATATTCTTACTCTAAAAGGAGAATTGTGTTTGACATCATTTATACCACTGCAAATCTAGGAAATCTTTATAGATTTACATAACTGTAAGTGATTTATCTGTTAAATAGACATTAAAATACGTTGGGTACAAGTGAGAGAAACTCAACCTAACCAAGCTTAAGAAAAAAAGGAATTTATTGACTCATTGACTGACATCATTTAAAAGTCTAGGAAAAAAAAAAAAAAAACAACTAAAGTTAGGAAAGACCAGATCCTAGGGTACAATCAAAATAGTTGAGATTCTATGATTCTCTCCAGTTCTCCAATAGGGTCTCCCCGCATAAAGGAAAAGGTGGCAGAAACTCCCTCTCACCACAACCCCAGACTCACTATTTATTTCCAATGGAAGTTAATGTTTCCAAAATTTCCAGCAGAAAGCCCCATATAAGACTTTAACTGGTCCAGCTTTGACTGTATGTCTACATCTCTAAACAAATCACTTTGGTAAGGAGAATGGGATATTCTCATGAAAATAGTTTACAGGAAAGGAAGGTGCAGTGGGTGCTCTAGAGAGAGAAGGAAGAGATGTCTATGCTTGTTCCTTTCCTGTGCTGTGAGGACCAGATGAGATAATACTGTTGTTGTGTTGCAATGTGAAAATTCTTATAGAAATGCAGAGACGTTTAACATTTAACTAAGGGGTAGTAAATGTTGATGTTTATTCTCCAGTGTCCACAAATAGCCGAGAGATGAGTGTGGAATCCTTTCTTGAATTTCCCTCCCATAGTGAGTACTAAAAAGAGACAGTCTCTGGTCTACAGCCATACCACCATGAACGTGCCCGATCTCGTCTGATCTCGGAAGCTAAGCAGGGTCAGGCCTGGTTAGTGCTTGAATGGGAGAAAGAGACAGTCTCTGGAATAATGAGACCCGAGTTCAAGGCTGGACTCCCCTCTGTTACGGGATACGTAATGATCTACTCACTCGCAAGACTATTGGGAGGATCAAAAGAAATGCAACATATGGAAGTATTTTGAAACCCAGGGAGCTGTATGCAAACATAAGAGGAAACAGTAAGAGTTTTGAAGTCAGATTACAGGGAAAGCAGAAATCGGCAAAGTGCCAATGGCTAGGAGCTGAGATTTCTCCTAAAAGCCTGCAGGGCGGCTTCAGGGCCTGAGGTGGAAAGGACAGCAAGATAGAACTCTATGGAATGGTCAGCCACAGGGACAGGCACTGATACCAGGAGCTTTGGGTGGATACTGTATGTGGAGGGAAGCCCGGGCTCAGTGTGTATATACATCCAGCCATGCCAGCTTCTCTCCATCATCCTGCATCACCCTGGTCCTACAGCCTGCACTTCACTCACCCTGGGAGGAATTCAGGAATGAAAGAGCACCAGCAAAACAAAGGTTACCTAGAAAGCAAGAGTTTATTGTTAAGTAACCCTGGAGGGTCCTAGTCTACCCAGACGCACCTGCAGGGCAGCTGGAAGGGCAGGGAGGGAGAAACTGGAGAGAGGGGTTAGAATGATTTGGCCAAAATACACAGACATCTTTTCTACCAGACACTTGGGTTTCATCTTATCTGGAATGCTGTGCCCCAAGGCTGGAAAAAGAGCCGCCCTACTTCTGGCTGCACCTCAGTTAATTCATTGATTCTGTTAAAATACTTTATTCTCATTCTCTAAACACCCCACAGTGCTGCTCACTGCTGTTCTATTAGAATTTGCCAGCTGGGAGCGGTGGCTCACACTTGTAATCCTAGCACTTGGGAGGCCGAGGCGGGCGGATTGTTTGAGTTCAGAAGTTTGAGACCAGCCTGAGCAAGAGCGAGAGCCAGACATGGTGGCACATGCCTGTAGTCCCAGCTACTCGGGAGGCTGAGGCAGTAGGATCGCTTAAGTCCAGGAGTTTGAGGTTGCTGTGAGCTAGGCTGACGCCACGGCACTCACTCTAGCCCGGGCAACAGAGCGAGACTCTGTCTCAAAAAAAAAAAAAAAAAAAAAAGAATTTGCCGAGTCCCAGCTCCGTGCCAGGTCCTGTGCTGGGATCTGGGGATGTGAGGTTGAGTAGCCCACTGTCCCTGTCACCCCAGGGATACGCAGGTAGGCACACGGCAGCGTGAGGAAGGCTGTGGCTTGAGGGAGTCCAGGTGGGTTGAGGGAACAAAGCGTGGAATCAAACCCAGCCCAAGGAGGCATTCCAAGGATGCTCTCTGAAGGAGGC
Organism: Varecia variegata; assembly: GCA_028533085.1. Classification (NCBI taxonomy): domain Eukaryota; kingdom Metazoa; phylum Chordata; class Mammalia; order Primates; family Lemuridae; genus Varecia; species Varecia variegata. The sequence continues at coordinate 10,717 of JAQIFY010002416.1, read as the reverse complement.
AATCACTGAGCAAAGCTGGCATTATGTAGGAAAAAATAATGTGGGAAGGCCATTTTGTGGTAAAGAAATAAGAGAAGCAGCCCAAAACGTGTAGCGATTATGAAAAGATTTGTTTCACTAGAGCGTGAAGTGGGAGGTAGGTAAGAGGTTGTTGAGGAGCAGTATCTTGAGGGCGTGTGGTGTGTGCCGAGGAGCAAGCACCTCATCCTGCAGTTGTTAGGGAGACGCTGGAGAGCCCTGAATGGCTGGCCATGGTCTTGTTTTCATTCCAGGAAGAGCTTAGGGTGCCCGCATGGATGATCTATTAGAGGTGCACCTGGTAGAGGAGGTAGAAAGCTAGAGCGATAATTCAGGTGAAAGATAATGAGGTTTTGAGTAAAGGCAGATTGCTAGTAGGGATGAGAGAAGAAAATTAATTAAAATACATGTGTAAGGTAAAAGTGGCCACATAGGCAACTGATTGAAAGCGCAGCTGAGGGAGAGGACAAAATCTAGACTAACTCCTAGACGTCTGACTCCAGGGACCAGTGATGACATTAAATGCGTTAGTCACAACAGGAGAGCCGGTTTAATGGGGAAGATGGAAGTTTGGTTCAGGACATATTTGAAATTGTGGTATTCACGGGACATCAAAATGGAGATGTCTAGCAAGTAGCTGCGTTCACAAGTCCCTGCTCTGGGGAGATGTAAAGGTGATCGTCGTCGGACTAGAGGTGACATTTACACCACAGATGCATGTGCAATTGCTTAAGAGTAATTTACAGCCTGATGAAACGAGTTAGCTGGGCATGCCGGGAATCTAAGAGTTTTTAAAAAGCAGAAGAAGGTAGGAAAGGTGAAGGGAAGAATGCCCAGGAAAGGACAGACACAGAAGAGAGACGTTTCAAGGTGGAAGGAAGTGGCTGTGGCTATCAAATGCCGCTGGGATATCAGGTGAGGTGAGGACTGAAAAGAGCCGCTGGGACGTGGCAATTGGGAAGTCACAGATGACCTTGATAAGAGTGACTGCAATTGGATGTGACCAGTTTGGGGGAAACAATTAATAGCATCCCTGTCTTTCTAGTCTGTGGTCAGTACGGACTGACAAACTAAGACACAAAAATCCGACGGAAAGTGAAGTGCGGCTTAGATGTGTGGTCACATGGGCTTGTTATTTTTCCCTCTCCTTCATAACTTCACTCCCCTCGTCCCCAAATGTAGCCCTCCTGGTTTGCAGAGTAGAATGTGCCCAAGTAAACTTCAAGCTCTGGTGAACAGATAAGCCAAAAAGAAATGGAGCTAGGGGTTGAGCAAGAAGCAGACGTCAGCCTTTTTCCAATCCCGTTGATTAAATGAGTCTATCCATCTACAAAGAGGTGGAGGGAACTGTGGCGTTTCCTTCTTAGTAAAGCTCCATCCCAGGAGGGGAAGGAAGAGTTGCCTTCTTTCTCTTTGAAACAAAAGTGACAAAGGAAGATAATGTTCTCTTTCAACAGTGGTGGAGATAAAACCCAGATTCAAGACCCTGCAGAGTGAACGAGTTAAGGAGGCAGAGAGAGTGCTAAGGCAGACGTCTCATTCTGGAGGAGTGAGGGAGGAGACAGGAGGACGGGGTGATTGGGCCAGAGCCCATGCATGTCTTCTAGACCAGACGCTCAGATTTCCTTTTATTTGGTGGGCCCTGCCCAAAGGTGACTCCCTCTTGATTTCAATAAACAGTACATTCTGATGCAGGAGAGAGACCACTTTTCTTAACCAAGATGACTTAGCAAAATTAGCATTTTTGTCTCAAACTGCTTCCCGGATGGTAGAAAGAGCAGCAGGCTTGGAGTCAGAATGTCTAGACTCAAATGCTGGCTCTTTTACTTACTTCTTCCATGACCTGGAATAAGTCTCTTAACTATTCTGAGCTTCAGATTTCCCATCTCAGAAATGAAAAAAAATGGGCTGTATTTCACAAAGTGATTGTGAAAATCGGGTGGAATGAAATCAAATCATATTAGGTAAATATCAATTGGAGAATGTATATGAGAAGGGCTCAGCACATGGATTAGATGCGCAATAAATGCTTATTGATTCTATTTACTGGCAACAATACTCTTCCATAAAAGCATCTGAGAACTACAATTCAGGACTGTAACGCATGACAGTTAGTGTACTGTTGCCCCTCTGGGAAAATCTCTTTCGTGTTTATGGAGAAGAAATGTCAGACTAGGAGTCTGGCTCACTGCTCAGAGCCTGCCGGTGCCTTGTCAGAATCATTCTTTTTTAGAGTTTAGTCCTACTTTGCAGATTTGGGTCCTCAATTTTTTCTCAATACCTAGAGGTGAAATAATTCATGGGAATAGACTCACACTGCCCAAATTGACAAGAGACTAATATGTAATATAGATACCAATTCATTTTTTAATGAACCTTCTATTCATTGGTAATAATACTCACTATGTTACATTTATTCATCAATCATTCATTCAATACTTAGTTTCATTATGTGCTGCATAGTGCGAGTGCAAACATGAACAGAAAGCAATTGTCTCTTCCCTTTAGGAGCTCACAGACTGTTAGTAGAGACAATCAGATAAACAAATGCATGCAAAGCAAGACATAAGTGCAAAAATCCAAGAGTGAGGGCCTCAGTGACACTGAAGAGAGGCTAATCCTGCTTGAGAGAACCGGGGGAGATTTGAGAGTTAGCAGTGCTTGAGCTGGGTCTTGAAGGGTAAGTAGGAGTTTGGTGAGACTAAGCACTCCGGACAGAGGGAACAGCACTCACAAAGTTATGGAAGCACAGAACAACCTGCCTGTTCAAGGAGCTACTCATTCTGGAAACAAGTTGAGTGGGACCTGAGAGTAGGATGCAGCTGATGGCAGGTGAAGTTGCAGGTGGGAAGGTAGACGCCATGCCGGCGAAGACTGTGCACACAGGAGCTGGACTCAGGCAGAGGGTAGCGGTGGGGAGGGGTCAGGGTGAGTCTCTCTCTGCCCTTAGGGAACCACAGTCTCCCAGGAAATTGCTCGCTGAACCTGATAGCAGAACAAGCACATTTTGATGACATTCATCATTAAGATCATTCAACTCTCCTTGTTAGTTCATTACCCAGTTGGTCTGCCGTCATCACTTGGCAGAGGATCCCCCTCTTCCACAAATGGAAGAAAGGTTCTAGACCCCACATGGGTGACCTGCTTCCATTAACCAAATTTTTTTCTAATCTAATTATCATATAGCTTAGCAGCTAAGAGCATGGAGCCGGCCTGCTTGGATGTGAATCCTGGCTTTTCCACGGTTGAACAATGGGACCTAAAATGTGGGTTTAATTCTTTTATGCCTTAGTTTTCTCATATGTAAAATGGGGGAAACTATAACTGCTACCTTACAATGTTGTTGGATGAAGTGAGTTCATATACCATATACGTGTGCTGGGAACAGAGCCTGGCTCATGGGAAAAGCTGCATGATGTTAGTTGTTGTATCTTAACAATTAGATCAAAGCCTTGGAGTTCTATTCTAGACCCAAGGATTTTTCTATACTCTGCGGGGGGGTTCTCTAGTGTTAATCAAGGAGATTCAAACTACCTAGATTCAAATCCTGGCCCTAGCCTTCAGTGTCTATTAAATTTTTACAAATTACAAAACTCTATGAACCTCAATTTCCTCATCGATAGTATCAAAACAATAATGTGCACCTCAAAAAGTTATTGTGAGTGTTTATCACAATAACATTTGCAAGTGTTCTTGTTGCATACAAGAGGTATAATCATTTCTTTTTCATTCCATTAGGAATCAGCCAACAGAAATTCTTACCTATGCTCTGAGTAAGAATATCAACCCAACAAGAAAGAACACATAAGACATTTTTTTCAAGTAGGTTGAAGAGATGAAAAACTGAACTAAGAACTGACTTTAAATTTGTCTTTAAAGCCCAGCGAATAGATTAGTCATGATTTATCCAGACACTAATTTGCTTAAATGGATTCGAAAATTGTGAAAAATGACTTCTTTCACATTGACCCTAAACTCAAGTTACGGGCACATCTATCCCAGATCTCTTTCATGCAGATAAATGGTGCTGAAGTTGCACTAACTGTGGTAGCTCACCTTGGTTACAGACTTCGGATTCCTGCACAAGTTGCTTTTGAAGTCCCAAAGCGTATATCCATCTGACCTGAAAAGGCTCCAGTTTGAATTAATCTAGCTGCCCTTCAGTTAGACTCAAATTTTCCCCTGGTATAGACTCACCTTCAGTGAACATCCATCTACAAATATTTCTTTTGAAATTTACCCATCTAGGTAGCTGACTTCTCACTGATAAAATTCAGAGTTTAGATTATCAGAGATTCTTAATGCAGATATGTATTAAATGCAGGGAGAATTGGGGAGATGTCAATATCTTCATGGTGGGTATGCTTTCTGCTAACGGTGCAAGCCTTGCAGGGATTCTAACAGTGGCTGTCCTGGAGGAGGAGAGAGGAGGGGAAAAGGAGAAAAATGGTATAACTGAGGTCCCTCCCTGCCCCCAAATACTGAGAAGCACAGCAATGTGTAATGGGAGCTGTTTTCACAGGAGTTTGAATAGCATGCATGAGGAGGAAATGCTAAAAACTATTGGATTATAGTATTTCTTAGAGCTTTGGTAACTACAGTGAGACAATTTAAGCAGCACAGGCTTAAAAGCTAGAGAGGCATTATTCAAATCCCAATTATATCTTTATTAGTTAGAGTGAAAACTTGTTCAAGTTGTCTTAGCCTTGATTTCTCCATCTATTAAATGGAGATGATGATAATTATCTCATAGGGGAGAAATTGAGAAATTGAATTTAAAATGATAATTGTAATACATCACAAATATTAAGTGCTGAAAAATGTTAGATCCCTTTTCTCTAACATCCCAAATCTATGATTTAGTGAGTAGAAGTTACAGGAATGCATTTTTCCACCCATATTAGGAAGAACTTTCTACCACTGAGGGCTTCCCAGCAATGGAATAAAGTGTTTTGTAGGATGCTGAGCCCCCTGTCCCTACTGCCTCCAACCCTTGCTGAAATATTCAGACACAGACTCAACTATCCCATTATGGCCATTTTAAAGATGATGAGATAGGAGATTGGACTAAACATCATTTAAGCTCAAAGACTTTAAGATTCCTTAAAATCCACTTCTAATTTTTAAAATTCCCTAGCAGGGTAAACTAGATGCTTCTGAAGACATCAAGATTATTCACAGGAGTTCATGGTGACCCACCCCTGTGACCCAGAAAAAGAAGATGACACTCAAATATGAGCTTGATCATGAGAAGGAAATTCTACTGATGTTATTTAACCTCAAGGGCATCCACCTGCTTGGGACGTCGCCGAATTGCTCTAGTGTGTAAAAACAGAGATTACTCAGTGTCCCAACTGTCAGCCAGAAAATGAACAGGAAAAAGTATACAGCCACACGGTTGCACATCTGCTTGACCCCAAACAACCGGTTTGACTGACTGTTCTCCATGAACAGTCAGTTCACCATGAACTAACTGTGGCATTAATTGGAGGGAGGTAGAATGATCCGAAGAGCCTGCAGGTTTGCCGCTGCCCCTTCCACTTGCAAGGAAGCAAGGTTTCCTGACGAACACCTCGTCTTGGATTCCATGCCCGCCCCTGACACCCATATGTCCTTAGGCCAGTCGGTAAACACCCTGGCATTTCAATTTCCTGCTCTCTAAATTCAGGATAAACCAAATACTCTTTCAACATCTTGTAGACAGATGTTATAAGAAAAATTGAGATCTGATTTTCAGATTGTGGTTTTTGTATGACTACAGTTGCACCAATGAAGAGGGGGAAAAAATGACAAAACCTCTCAGTCCACATTGTCCAGACCAGCTCCATACTGGTTTAGGATTTCTTTTCAAGAAAGGACTCTAAGATTTAAAAAGATTGAAAACCCTTAAACTGTTTCATTTATTCATTCGTATATTCATGTATGTTTATTTTGTCCTGATAAATGCCAGGCAGTGTTCTAGACCCTGGAGGTATATCAGTGGCCAAGGCAGACAAGTCTTGGCCTTCATGGTATTATATTCTAATGTGAAGGAAGTAGAAGGGAAAGTGATTGTTACTTTATTAGAGGGTTGGCTCTAAAAACAAGAAGTCTGGCTATCACTTGGAGAACATGTAAGATCTGAGTGTGAAAACTAAACCTCTATGTCAGGTTTCCCGAGGAATGGTGCCCATTTTGCCAGAAACTCTTTAGCTTGGGGAGAAGAGAGTTGCCAAGTGACAAGATAGGTTCTAGTGAGCTAATCCAGGCATCCTTCCCTGGTTGGGGCAAGAAGCCTCTTGCTCAAAATTACCTGCCAAACTTTCTCTTTGTGATGCCCCCTAATTCACCATGCTTCATTCTTTAATTGTATTAATCCTCAATCCACAACCAATGACTATCTGTGGATTGCCTTGGGTCAGTTTTTCCTAGGCATGGATCATTTCCATACCACTTCCTAGATTTGTTTTTTCTTTTTTTGCTAGATCCATACACTCTGTTAGTATTTACTTACTATCTAGGTTTAAATCTGCTCACATTTTACTTAAGAAAATTTACTAAGCCAGAACTCTCTAGTAAGTGAAGAAAACCAAAACCTCTTTCCACAAAAAAGAAGGTATGCATAAAGAATAAATACTACACAGACAAAATAATGTCATTAAACTTGAAAGTGCTGCCTGCTATAGGTTCTGAGCCTGAGGCCAGCTCCCTCTTTGTTAAAATGCATTATAGCAAGGGCTAGAATGCTGCTAACGATATGCTGACACTAAGCTGGGACTTTCTGCTTACTTTATTCAGACATATGGAAGTTGAAAAAGGACAAACTGTCTCGTTATGTTGCTCAGTGTTATTTAATTCCACGGCTGCATACCACCCTAAACTGCTCTTGGGTCCCAACAGCGCCTGGTGCCCCACTCCAGAAAGCCACGCCTAGAGAGTTTGGCTTTGGCAGACCTTCCATTAGGCTCTGGGAGGCCTCACCTCCGGCAGGCAAGCCCTGCCTTTTGATGCTCTGTGCCCTGGGGATACGCTTCCATCTGTCACCCAGTCTGTGAGCCAGGAATGAAGTCCTTGTATCTGAGCTCCAAACCTATCTTTCTTGACTCTGTTGCTGATGCTGAAACTGCTGCTCTCGGTAAGCCAACCACATTTCTCCCTTACCATGGGGGTTCTTATTAGATCCTGCCAGTCGGAGGCATTGCAGGGAGGCTGCACAGCGGGAGGAGGCAGGAGGGACTCGCTCCTTCTCCTGCTGGTTCTGTCCATTTTGCTCCAGCAATTGTGCGTCACCTGGCACAGGTATTGTTTGCACTCTCTGGTTCCTTTGTGCCCTCCCAGGACCAGCAGGTTGGTGCCCTCCCCTTGGAGAGAAGGGTGCATCTGTACCCCATCTCCCTGAAGTCCTCTGAGCTCCAGAGGTACCAGCATCACCTGGGTGGCATGCTGTCCTTGAGGTCTGCGTCCCAGCTCCTCAGGTTTTTAGGTTCTAATAACCCCAACCTCCCAGCCCCTTTGTTCCCCAGCCCTATCGGTGGTGGCCGCTTGTGGCACTTTAGTGCTTCCTTTCAGCTTTCTCAGTTCTCCAACATCTGTTTAACCAATTCCTTTTATCAGATTCTCTTGGCTGAAACACCTAGTGTTATTCTGTTTTCCTGACTGGACCCCGACTGGAAGGTATGCGTTTACATCTTTCTCACTAGACTGAGCTCCTTAAGAATAGAGATCACTATTAAACACTCAACCAGTGTTTTCTGAATGCTTCTCTTGTAGAAGGAAAAAAAATCTACCCTCTTACTGTCTCTGCTGGTCACCTTCCCAACTCTGGCCCCATGCCCTGGAGGACAGAGCTGCTACTCTGGCGTTGGCAGCCAAGGCCTTGGCTTTGCACCCTTCTCTAGTTTCAGGGAGCCCGGGAGCCCGGAAGCCATTCCCTCATCTGCACCTCCTCTCCCACGCTGTATGGAATCAGACTCTTTTCAAGGTCTAGCTCTTTCTCTTTCCCCACAGGTAACTCAAAAGATGCTGCTCCTAAGATTTTGATTCAAAGGAAAATAGGAGTCTTAGTTTACAACTCCAGGGCTAAGCCCAATAGCTCAATACAACTTTTACCATAGAGCTATACATTGTGGTTACTGAGTGCTGGGTCCAGTAATGATACAGTGGAATGTTGACACATCCTTCTGTTGGTTCTTACATGTTTTGCTCCCTTAGGAACTTGGTGGAGATGGGGATCTTATTATTTTCTATTATTGCATAACAAATGACCCCAAAACTTAGTGGGTTAAAATAGCAACTATTTATTTACTCATGATTCTGTGGGCTGGCAGTTTGGACAAGGCTCAGCTGGGAAGGATCCTTGCTGTGCCATGTGGTGTCAGCTGGGCTCATTGATGTGCCTGTGTTCACTGGGAGGAGGAGCCAGGGGCCGACTGGCCCCGGATGTCTGATTATTGGCTGGGATGGTGGGGTCAACCGAGCCCCATGTCTCTCATCATCCAGCTCGTTAGTCTGAAATTCTTCATAGAGCAGCTAAGACCCAGAAGCAGCAAGAGAAAGAGAGAAACCCTAATGTGCAAGTGATTTTCTAATTTTTGCTACCAGTTCATTGGCCCAAACAAAAGAAGTCACATCCCATTAAACTTGTTCTAACTTTCCTGAGGAGAGAGTTCTGCAGAGTAGAAAAACAGTCTGTTTGCCTCTTGCACTAGGATAGTGTGAGAGCTGGGCAAGCCCAGGATGTTGAGACATTCTTCCATCTTCTCTGAACTCTTGTTTGGCCAGTGTGCTCTATCATTGGTCTTCCTGAATTTGAACTGTTCTTTTTAGAAATCAGTTTACTTACCATTTACAGTTACTCTAACATGCTCCCTGGGAGTGATAATGGGGTGCAGAAGAATAGATATAGCTGCTAAAATATTAAGATTTTTTGGTCTCATAACAATTTCATATTTGCAGACATAAATGGGGAAAATTGGACCGATGTGGTGCAGCAATAGGAGGATTACTCAGACGCTAAGACTAGATTTAACATCTCAAAAGAATGCTCAGTACACCTGCTTAGAGTGCATGTGCTGTGGGGCAACTCCGATTCTTCCAACGGTACTCTCCTGAAAGCTGTCCTTGGTGTACCTTAGTGACTAGCCCTTGCCTGACCTTCCAGGGTTAGGAGAACCTCTTGCTTTTGATCAAAAGGAACCCCCCCCCCCCACACACACACCATCCCACCACTCCAAACATCAGTGTGGAAGCTTTCATAAACTTTTATAAAGTAGCTAGTCATCTAAAAAGGGACATCTAAAAATCTGTTCCTCCCACACCCAAAGGCTATTAAATTTGGTTGTCATATCTTTCTCATAATGTGTATATACTGCCCTGTACATAGAAGATGCTTAAAACCACATAATGAATAAATGGATAATGTTGGTCAACAATGAGTAATGGAGTCCATATTCAAACCTGTGTTTGAATATGTAAAAGTACAAGCAGGAGGCATACCTATAACAGGTACTCAACAAATATTTGTTGAATCAATGAATGAGTGAAGCTCGGGCCCCAGGAAAGGTCATAATTTCCAGTTAGGTCAATAATCTTAGGAGTCAACATTTTAGTCTTGTTATTTCCCTAAAAGTCAAAATCAATTATTCTTAAAACCTGACCCAACACCATATCTCTGATTATGCTTGAATATGTTAACAAAAAGAAAGAAAGAAAGAAAGAAAGAAAGAAGGAAGGAAGGAAGGAAGGAAGGAAGGAAGGGAGGGAGGGAGGGAGGGAGGGAGGGGAGAGAAAAGAAAAGAAGGCCACCTGGGGAAATAAATTTTATGGTGGTAGGCTTGGAGAGGCAGGTTTGATTCAATCTGGCACATCTAGACAGAAATTTAATATAGAGCAATGAAAAAACAGTATCAATGTCTCAGGACAGTGTGACATGAGCCCTTCCCACTGCTCCTTGACCCGCCCCCACTCCTGGCAAGATACAAAGTTGTTAGAACATCAGAGCTGGGGCTGAGTGGAAGCCACCTTGGCTCTGCACCTGCTTCTTCTGCGTGGAGCCACAGATTCAACTCAAGATAAATAGAGTAGGCAGCACACAGCCTAAAGGAAAGAGCGTTATGCTACAGGTTGGCAAACCGAGGTTCGCATTCAGACTCACCAGATTACAAACCCTAAGAACTGGATATGTTTTTCCACCTTTTGGGGCTTTCGTTTCCTCATCTGCAAATAACTACAATAATGCCTAAGACTGTGGTAAGTAGTAAAAGAGAAAGTGATTTACAATGAGCAGTGCTACATTGTATAAGCTGTCATTATCATTACTATAAAGACAGAGCTCTTGACCTCAAGAACTTAAAATCTAATCAGAAAGACAACCATGTTTGAAAACTAGGATTCATGAGAATCTATATTTCTAATCTATCTGTTCCTTGAGTGATTTCCAATTGCTATCTGTTCTTTTAACAAACATTTATTGAGTGCCTACAACTGGGGAGATAATGGCATTGAGAGGATATAATGGCAGGCAGAAGAGATGCCATTACTCTCCGTATAGACCTTATAACTCAGTGGGTACTGACCTGCAGTCACACACAACCTGGATGCTGACAGCTTCTTAAAACCAATCCCATTTGGTTGCCTATCTTTCTCGATTATTTGCAATCACTTTATTTTAACTCCCTAATCTTTGAAGACATATAAGCTGGTAACAACTGGGCAAACTATT
>JAQIFY010002414.1:0-13363 GCA_028533085.1 Varecia variegata | reverse complement strand
TGAGGAGAAGCCTGAGTGCAGAGGACCGTAGGAACGTCTAGTGGATGAGCAGCTGCAGCAGAGGAAACAGCGAGTGCAAAGGCCCTGAGGCAGCAGCCTGCTCTGTCAGGACACGGGCCTGTGGCTGGAGCCAAAGGAGCAAGGGCCAGAGTGTGAGGACAAGAGGTCAGCACTGCAGGAAGGAAACAGCCAGGCCCTCCAAGGACTTAGGAAGTCCCTGGAGATTCCATCAGGAAAGTGACATAATCGGATCACTCTGGAACAGTGTGAAAATGTAACCACAGGAGATTGAGTGGAATCAAGGAGACCCCGTCACTGTCTCTCTCCAGCAGAGCCCACATGACGAAGACCCCCAGGGAGTGACATATGCCCAGGTGAACCGCTCCACACTCAGGCGGGGAGTGGCCTCCCCTCCTTCCCCGCTATTCAGGGAGTTCCTGGACATGAAGGACAAACAGGAGGAAGGGGACAGGCAGATGGACAGTAAGGTGGGTTCTTTCCTCCCCAGGACCCCAGGCCTCCCCCCACCCCAACCACGTACCTACCCTCTCACTCTCCCCCACTTCAGGCTGCTGCATCTGAAGACCCCCAGGACGTGACCTATGCCCAGCTGCACAGCTTGACTCTCAGACGGGAGACAACTGCACGTCGTCCTTTGTCCCAGGAGGGAGACCCTCCCGCTGAGCCCAGCGTGTACGCTGCTCTGGCCATCCACTAGCCCAGGAGGGACCCAGACCCCACACTGCACGGAGGGAGACTCAGGGACCCTACAAAGCACAGGAGCTGCTCCCAGGGGACACTAACCAGTGAACCCCAGCCTGGACCCCTGACAAAGACCGCCAGGAGTTTCTGGGAACTTCTGGGAGTCACCTGACTCTGCAGTCAGAGATAAATAGTATCCACATCTACATTTTGTAAATAAAGCAACAGACTTCTCAATAATCAATGACTTCAATGAGAAAATCAAAACAGAAGTGAATGTTTTATACTGATTGATAATATAAAGATTACACATTAAACTATGAAACTGTAAAAGTAAAAGCCATGAATGAATAAATTAGAAAAGAAAAATCTAAAAAATTAATGACCTTGGCTATCATATCAAGAATTTAGAAAAAGAATAACAAATTATTCCAAAAGAAGGTGTAAGGAAGGGAATCATAGTGATGAGAGGAGCCACTAATGAGGACAAACAAAACTTGAGGAGCTGGGTGCTGTAGCTCCTGCCTGTAATCCCAGCTACTCTGAGGCTGACACAGGAGGACTGCTCAAGCCCAGGAGTTTGAGACCAACCTGGGATATACAGCAAGACCCCATTTCAATTAAAAAAAAAATTTTTTTTTTGAGACAGAGTCTCACTCTGTTGCCCAGGCTAGAGTGCCATGGCATCAGCCTAGTTCACATCAACCTCAAACTCCTGGGCTCAAGTGATCCTTCTGCCTCAGCCTCCTGAGTAGCTGGGACTACAGGCATGCGCCACCGTGCTTGGCTAATTTTTTCTATATATGTATTTTTTAGCTGTCCAAATCATTTCTTTCTATTTTTAGTGGAGCCGGGGTCTTGCTCTTGCTCAGGCTGCTCTCAGACTCCTGACCTCCAGCGATCCTCCCGCCTCAGCCTCCCAGAATGCTAGGATTATAGGCGTGAGCCACCGCATCCGGCCTTTAAAAAAAAATTTAATGGAAAACTCAATAAAGCCAAAGAGATTTATTCTTGAAAACATTAATCACATTTATAAATCTTAGCCACAATGAGCAAGAAAAAAACAGAGCAGACACACATTTCCATATGGAAATGAAACAGGAGATGGCACTACAGACCCTACACACATTTTCAAAAACTAAGAAGAGAACATTATGAGCAAGTCTATGCCAATATACTAGAAAATACAGATGAAATGGACAAAATATTCTAAACTATACTTAATGGACATAAGAATAAATAGAAAATCTGAATCATCATACACATAGTATATGTGTATATTTATAGTATTTATACATATATAGTATTTTATATATATATATAAGTATGTATATATAAAGTACATTGACTCTGCAAACAAAAATGTGCCCACGATGTAAACTCTAGTTCAGGAAGCTTTGTGCCTTTTCAAACACTCATGCACTTACGAAACACACGCACACAGGTCTACACCCCAAACATAGACAAATTTTCCCTGATAATAGAAAAAAAGAAAATATATTTCCCCAAACACATTTTATTAGGGAAAGAAAAAGTTGATACCAAAACCTGACAAGGAAATTACAAAATGGGAAATTCACAAGAAGATCTCTCCCATGAACTTAAATGTAAATCTCTAAACAAATATTAACAAATAAGATTCATTCCTATATAAAATGGATAATACATCATAACATCATGAACACACTGTGCTTTCTACATTTTTTATTTTTGTTTATGGAAGGCAAGGGTAGCTTAATTTTTAATAAATCAGTAAAATTCAATATAGTAACAGAATAAATTTTAAAAATCATCTCAGTGGGTGCAGACAAAGCTTTTGGCTTGAATATTTTTTCATATACTTGTTGACCATCTGTATGTCTTCTTTGGAGAAATGTCTGTTCAGTTCCTTTGCCCATTTTTTCTGAGAGGTTATTTGTTCTCTTGATGTTGACTTGTTTGAGTTCCTTATATATTTAGGATATTATACCCTTGTCAGATATATAGTTTGCAAATATTTTCTCCTAGTCCACAGATTGTCTCTTCACTATGTTGATTGTTTCCTGTCTTGTGCAGAAGCTTTTTAGTTTGAGCCATCCCATTTGTCTATTTTTCCCTTAGTCGCTTGTGTGTTTTCAGGGTCATATCCCAAAAATCCTTGCCCAGATCAATGTTGTGGAGCTTTTGTCCTGTCCATTTTGAGTTGACTTTTGTATACGGGGTGAGATAAGGGACAAATTTCTTCCGTCTGTATATGGATATCCAGTTTTCCCATTAGCCTTTACTGAAGGGACTGCCCTTTCCCCATTGTGTGGCATCCTTGAAAATCAATTTATTATAAATATCTGGGTTTATTTATTTGTTTTCTGTACTGTTCTATTGATCATTGCCTGTTTTCTTGTCAGTTTCATGCTATTTTGATTGCTATGGCTTTGTAGGAGATTTTGAGAACAGCTTGTTTTGTGCCTCCAGCTTTTTTTTTTTTTTTTTTTTTTTTTTTTTGAGACAGAGTCTCGCTTTGTTGCCCAGGCTAGAGTGAGTGCCGTGGTGTCAGCCTAGCTCACAGCAACCTCAAACTCCTGGGCTTAAGCGATCCTACTGCCTCAGCCTCCCGAGTAGCTGGGACTACAGGTTTGTGCCACCATGCCCAGCTAATTTTTTCTACATATATATATTTAGTTGGCCAGATAATTTTTTTCTATTTTTAGTAGAGACGGAGTCTCACTCTTGCTCAGGCTGGTCTCGAACTCCTGAGCTCAAACAATCCGCCCTCCTCGGCCTCCCAAGTGCTAGGATTACAGGCGTGAGCCACCGCACCCAGCCAGTGCCTACAGCTTAGTTCTTTTTGCTCAAGGTTAGCTTGATTATATGGGATCTTTTGTAGTTCCATTCAAATTTTAGAATTTTTTTCTATTTCAGTGAAAATGTCATTGGAATTTTAATAAGGATTGCATTGAGTTTATAAATTGCTCTAGCAAGTATAGACATTTTAACAATACTAATTCTTCCAATCCATGAACATAGGACATCTATCCTTTTATTTCTGTGTTCTCTAATTTCATTCATCAACGTTTTATAGTTTTCAGCATGGAGATCTTTAACATCCTTCATTAAATTTACTTCCACATATTTGTTTTTAGCTATTTTAAATGGAATTTTTGTCTTGATTTCTTTTTGGATAGTTTTTCCATTGGTGTACAGAAATGCTACTGATTTTTCTATGTTAATTTTGTGTACTGCAACTTTACTAAATTCTTTCTTCAGTTCTAACAGTTTTTTGGTTGAGTCTTTAGGGTTTCTATATATAAAAGCATGTTGCCAGCAAGCAGAGACAATATCATATCTGCTTCTCCAATTTGCATGCTTTTTTCTTGCCTAATTGCTCTGCCTAGGACTCCCAGTACTATGTTAAATAGGATCGGCAAGAGCATGATATCTTTGGACAAGGATTCATCCATCCTCTTCCTTTAGAGAAGACAGGTTCCAATTACTCTGTGGCTGGACCCTGAGTGCTTACAGATGTGTGCATCTGGGCATGTGGGCACCCAGGGGAGGGATGTTGATGCTCAAGGTCCCATGGCAGTGACAATAGATGGATATTTAAATGAAGGTCATCTTTCCCCTGAAAATTATAGTGCTAACCTGCTCACTGTCCTTAAAGCTTGAAGGCGGGATCACAGGATGAGGAAGACAGTTCTAAGAAAGGAAACAAGGGTGCCCAGGAGGCAGAAATGAGTCAAGGGTTGTACCCAGGAAGATGGGGGTGGACACTGTGGCTAAAAAGAACTGGGAACTCCGTGAGGGGAACTGTTTGGTAGAATGAAAACCCACAGTCCAGAGCCAGGGGAAGAGTCCTTTTCTTTCTTCCCTTATTGCCCTGTATGTCCCCTTTGCACTCATGGCCACAAGGCATCTCAACGTGAACTGCACCGTCAGATGCTCATATGTCTCTGGTGGTCAGAGTCTGTCATGGGCACGAACCTGCAGCTTCCCTTAAGCATCTCCAGGGTGATGAGATGACTGCCTTGGTGAGGACCCGCAGTGCTAGGCTGAAGGAGGGGCCGAAGGAGGGAAGGAGACCCCGTGGGTAGGCTCCAAGAGGGAGGAGGGGCCCTCATCATCCCCACCTGTGACAGGCCACTCATGAAGGCACTGGATCTGTTTCCTTCTACGTTCTGAACTTCGGTGAGATGAGGACAGATGAGGCAGAGTGGCTCCAGGTCAACGGAGACCTTATTTCTACCTAAAATGTCTCCAGAGAACCAAGAGCCTACGCCAGCCCTAGCCCTGGGAAAATGAGAGTTTGGCTCCTGGTGGGACCAGGGCACAGTTCCCTTTCCTGTTGTTTCCTGATATTGCTAATGTGACAACCCCATGGGAGGGGTTGATCCAGCATCCGAGTGGCCACACCCCATGAGTCTCTCTGTCCTGCAGGCACCGTGGTCTCATCCATCTGCACCGCTGGGGCCAGTGGGAGGAGACGCCATGACTCCCACCCTCACGACCCTGCTCTGCCTCAGTGAGATGGGAAGAAGGGAGGGGAGACCTAGTCTGGGAGGGACCCCACCCCACAGCCATGCCCTGCTCTAGCAGGAGACCTCAGGGGCTCAGGAGGCTCCCAGGGAGGACAGGATGTACTCAGTCTTCAGGGGACAAATCTCTCACAGGGAAATCTCTTCCAGGGCTGACTCTGGGCACCAGGACCCACATGCTCTCAGGTGAGTCTGTCCCCAACTGTCCCAGGTCCCTCATCCTCACTGGGGACAAGGGGACATCCCTGGGCAGCTGAAGATAGGGAACAGCAGTTGTAGGCTGGCTGATGGGGACATCTAGAGGGTCCTGGGCTGAAAGCTGAGATCTGAGGGGTAGGGACATCTTGGGACCCAGCCTCTGATTTTCTTCCAGGGACCCTCCCCAAACCCACCCTCTGGGCTGAGCCAGACTCTGTGGTCACCTGGGGGAGCCCAGTGACCATATGGTGTCAGGGGACCCTGGATGCCAAGGAGTACCATCTCATGAAAGAAGGAAGCCCAGAGCCCTGGGTCATGCAGACCCCACTGGAGCCTGGGGACAAAGTCATGTTTCCCCTCTCATCCATGACAGAGCACTACACTGGGCAGTATCACTGTTACTATCACAGCCCTGCTGGATGGTCAGAGCCCGGTGACCCCCTGGAGCTGGTGGTGACAGGTGAGGGGACCCTCAGGGGTCCCAGCCCCAGGCTCTGCCCTCAGGAAAGGGTTCTGCTCCCAGGGGTGTCTGCCTTTCACACCACATCACCCACCAGGGCTGGGCTGTGAAAGTTTGAGACCAACCTGGGATATACTGCAAGACCCCATTTCAATTTAAAAAAATTTAATGGAAAACTCAGAAAAGCCAAAAAAGATCCCCCAGGGTCCTCACAGACAGGGAGGGAGTCTCACACTCACACTGTCACCATGTCCGACAGCACTGCAGTGAATCTGCCCCACACTCACATAGATGGCTCAGTGGTAACCATGGGCTCAGTCAGGTAAGGGAGTACAGGTATTCCAGCCCCCACCTGCAAAATTTGAGAGAAGGGAAACCATAGCTCTAACCTCACTGCAGAGCCATAAGTCCTTCCCTGTCTGTGAGGACCCTGGGGATCTTTTTCTGTCCCACACTGAGCTGGAAACTTACTTGTTATAATCCCTTGATGGTCCCAGACACTGGTGGCCACTCAGCTTTGGTCTCTCCTGTGTCTTATGGTGCCCTACCCACTTCAAGAGCTAGCATTGCTGTTTCTGTGCAAGAGACCATAAGTACACATTTTAGAAACATTATAAGTATCATTTCTTAGTATTAGGGACAGATGGGCATTCTTGCGGGGACACATCAATTGCCAATCTTGACTGAAGAGTCTAACACCAGAATTGTCTCATGTCCCAAAACCTTCATGTCTGGAAATAAACGATGATTGGGCCCCACCATGTCCCAGGCACATCAGGCTCCACAACCACCATGAGAAGTGTGGCTTATAACAACATGCTCCAAACAAGGAAACTGAGGCCCAGACAAGGGACATTAATGTGCCAGTTTACATGGCAAGAGATGATGGAGGAATATTTAAAGAAAGATCGGATCAGTAAGATAAAAACACATCTGCTTTCCCTTCAAACTCAGGGCACTAACCCAGCTCGTTCCCTAGTTTAGAGGCAAGACCACAGAAGAGGGATGAGAATTCTACCCCAGGGAAATTACCAATATCAGAAATTAAACAAGGGACATGACTACAGATCCTGTAGATTTCAAAAGATTATCAGTGGACATCATGAAGAAATTATCCAATTTAGATGATGTGAACAAATATCACAAAATAATAATCATCAAAAACAGCTTCTGGGATACGTAGAAAATCAGAATCATTGAGTTATTAAATAAAATCCATCTGAAAATTAAAATCTTCACAGAAAACTGACTTCAGGTCCAGCAACTTTCCCAAGTGCATTCTGCCAAACACTTAACTAACAAAGAACACTATTCTTACAGATGTTTTTCTAGAATTACCACTTTTCAACAAATTGTAATAGGTTACCATGAAAACCTAACAAGGATATTTTAAGAGAAAAAAATCATAATTAAGTCTCTCATATAAACTTAGTTAAAAATAAATACTTAAAAACTGGCAAAAAAAAAAAAATTCTGTCATGACCATACTCTTTAAGTCACTGGAAGGGATGTTAGACAAAAACTTAAAGGAAGATCAGTTTTTCCCTGGAAATCAGAGCTCTAACCCAACTCGCTGTCTCTAGAGTTTGAAGACAGAGCCACAGGATGAGGATGAGAGTTCTGAGAAGGAAATGGAGAAGTAGGAATGACTCAGAGCGTTGTTACCAAGGAGATGGGTGGATTCTGTTGCAAAAAAAAAAAAGAGGGAAGTCCATGGTGGGGCCATTTCATAGAAAGAAAACCCACAATTGAGGGCCAGGAAGAGGATCACTTTTCATCTCTTATTTTCCTGCATTTCTCCTATGTGTTTGTGGACACAATGCGGCTTAACTTGAACTGCACAGGTGGATATCAAATGTGTCCCTGCTGATCTGAGTGTGATGCGCAGCATAAGGTTGCATCTTCCCTGAAGCATCTCCAGCACAGGTGAGATGACTGGCCATCGTACAGATTTCACAAGGATGTGTTGTGGGACGGGCTGAGGAAGAGACAGAGATCCCACGGGGCGGGGGGGTGGGGGGTGAGACTCTGAGGGGAAGCGATAAGCCCTCAGTCACCCTCACCTGGAAGGGCTGACTCAGCAAGGCACCACGTCAACTTGCTGCGTCATCCTGGTCCTCAGTGACATGAAGACAGATCGGGCATATAGTGGCCAGGGGTTCGGGAAAACCCATTTCTGTCTGAAATATCTGAAGAGCACCTGGAACCTGCCTCCGCCCCAACACTGGGGGGAAAAGAGCCCAGTTCCCTGTCCTGTGGAGCTGGTGACATAACAACTCCATGAAGGGCGGAACCCAGCTTGGAGTGGCCACACCCTGTGTGTCTGTCCTGCTGAGAAACATGGCCTCATCGTCTGCACAGCCAGCAGGATTGGGAGCAGACACCACGACTCCCCTCGTGGCCCTGCTCTGCCTCTGTGAGATGTGGAGAGAGGGACGTGCTGGCATCTTAGCTGCACAGCAAAGAGCACATTCCACTTTCTATCGGGCTGGAATCTCTTAAGTAACAGTATTCATGAGAAGATGAATTCCTTGTAAATGTGAGCATTCCTGTGCCTCCTTTGCTGTAAACTGCCTACTCCAGCATGAGGCAATGAACCCACAGGTAGTGGTTTTAGGTGAGGACCTGCCAAAAAAAGACACACACACACCTGGAACGTGTCAATTTCAGTCAAGATCAATCACTACCCATCTAGAAAGTGAATCTGACGTTATCAATGTTCGGTGACTCATTTCTCTCCCTGAAGAATGACACTATATCAAAGGCTTTGAATCACTCTCTGATGCTAGAAGTTTGGACACTCAACAGCAGCAGTATTTAAGACATCCTTGGTGAGAGGAAACCCATGTCATTACACCACATGCAAAGACTCGATCTGCCATTATGGCCACACCATAATTGGCCCTTGTGCAACATTGTCTTATATCCACAGACATGATCGTACTGACTTCAACATAAGACATCAGTATGAACCTAAGAGATCAGTATGTTTGTGTGCACCATTTGCTGTCACCAAGCCTCACAGAAATTTGGTAAAAGAGCATTCTGTGTATTCTTTTGTGGTAGATGCAAGGTTTAAAATGTTGTCCTTTACCTACTAGAGTAAAGGACCTACATTGCTGAATCAGACAACATGACCCCCATAAATTTTACTAATGTGGGAGGTACAAAAATATTTATAGTTATTTTTCAGTTCTACTCTCTGCAGTGCATATGTCTCATCACAGTATCCAGAGCATTTGCTACTTCCTACTCATCAAGTCCAATTAAATGTAGACAAATGGGATGTTCTACACAATAGCAAGGTCAGATGGTACAGTAACCGAAACCTGGGAAACAACAGAGCCCTGACAAAGATGGTATATGTGTACTGTTGTCCTACTCAAGTGAATGCAAGTATTTCTGACCACATTCTCTAATGAGTTTTGAAAATAACATATTCGCCAGATCAGTGGCTACATAAAAATTGTTTTCTAATACTTATATCCAACACATAACCTTATTAATGATACCCATCCCCCACAGTAGTCATAATACGGGTGAAATCTGATTATTTCTGCTTGTCCAGCTTCACCTGCCACAATCCATCCTGACTTTTCAGATAACACAGAACTGAAATCAAGGGAGGGATCATGGGGACAAGTAACTCTGCGTCAAGTAAGTGTTGGAAAGTTTCACTAATTGCTGCATTTTTCTGAAACGCAGCATTGCTTCCCAATTATTTTCCTTTCCAGGAGAGATTTTTCAAGTGACTCCAG
This sequence comes from Varecia variegata, assembly GCA_028533085.1. Classification (NCBI taxonomy): domain Eukaryota; kingdom Metazoa; phylum Chordata; class Mammalia; order Primates; family Lemuridae; genus Varecia; species Varecia variegata. The sequence continues at coordinate 3,734 of JAQIFY010002414.1, read as the reverse complement.
GTGCCTTTCCTACTAACATGGATCCAATTTCACAGTTAAAATAATCAAAATTAGGATTCTCTCTGCTTGTAAGTCTATCCGTTATTACTGTAAGTATAGAATGCAGAGACACCATTGATCCCACTGTGAGATGAACTGGAGCAAGGACCACATTTTTAATGTCATTTTCAAAGGCACTTACTCCAATTGGGACATGCACATGTCATTTAAGTTCCATATACCAGTGTTAACCTCCAAGTCTTTATCGAATACATCTGAAAAACATTGACATTCTCCTTTACCCCCTAGAAAGTTTCTCCATGGGACCCCGTGGGGAAAGACTAGGAAAAACGCTACTGTATGTACTTCGCTGGGCCTTGCTGGTTCCTTCTTCAGTGGCAACTAAACTCACCTTTTACTCAGTGGTCTTTGGGCCTGACAAATGGCTAGGTCTGACAATTGGATGGATGATATTAATAATTACTCTCCACTGGAGCAGCTGACCATCAGTACACACACCATTTGATCAATGCACATAAGTGATTGCCTTGCAATCTGATTACCTGTATTGACTCCAGGAACACTGTGGTCCATTTGCCTTCACCAATGAGCCTGCAAGTCAGAGTTCCCTTGATTGTCATTCTATGCCTTGTTCCAGTAATTGTGTCCACCTATCTAACGGGTAAGCCCTGTCACTTGGCCTGGACTTTCATGACTAGGAATGCTATTACACAATAGAAAAAGCATGAGATTTGGATTTCATCAGATCACAATTCACATCACAGAAATCATTCATTAATTACACAGAGACCATTTCCAAAGCATTGAATTTCTGTGGCTAATTTCAGCATAATATAATTTGTATAAATTTGTTAGGTCTCTCTCTTACAAAGGACAGAAAACTTAATCCACCAAGGGCAGTAACTTTCTGGGTCCATGTTTGGAAGCTGTCTCAGCTGTTACCAATCATGGATAAGATTCACTATCTGGATCTGAGAATTTTACTAGAGATGGAATGAAGGCCTGCAAGGAAGAAAATTGTAGATGAGGGAAGACTAGAGATCAATCTGAAAAACATCTCTGGAGAACGAGGTACACTCCTCAGCCCCAGCTTTGAGAAACTAGGACCAGGCTTTCCATGAGGCCCCTTGGTATAAATATTCATGACAGCTATCACTGGTCACATCTGCCCCCACCCTGTGGTGTGTCTTTCCTATTTCCACTGTGGTATCATCATCCATCCAGCATGAACAAGAAAAGGCAGAACATGAACCATCACTAATTGTCCCTCTGCACCTCAGTGAGCTTTGGAGAGGATGCCTGGAGAAGGGAATCATATCCACAACCACATGAGACGTAACTTGACATTTGTACATTAGTGAATAGATTTATTGTACCAAGGTCAACATCTACAGGGCATAAATGTGAGGGCTCATGCCACAGTGAATCCTTTTTGGGGAAAAGCATCCCAGCCTCATGTATATCTCTGTTGTAGGTTTCCTCTCCCCTGGATTAACACTTTGGATCGAAGTAACACTGACTGAACACCTGAGACTTAGGGAAGGGAAGCTCATGACACGACATCCACCCATTTGACTATGCCAGGAAATAACCATAAAATAACCATATTCCCTTTAAAATATATATCCAGCAGCCAGATGCAGTGGCTCATGCCTATAATCCTAGCATTTTGGGGAGGCTGAGGCAGGAGGATCATCTGAGGCCAGAAGCTTGAGGTTATGGTGAGCTATGATGATGCCACTGCATTCTATCCCGAGCAATAGAGCAAGACCCTATCCCCCAAAATAAAATAAAATAAAATAAAACAAAATAAAATACATATACAATAAGCAAACTATTTTTCACAGTCCACCCATGTTATAGCATGTAATTGGACTTCATTCCTACATATGGTTGAATAATATTCTATTGTATAGAAAAACACCATTTTGTTTACGCATCAATTGATGGACATTTGAGTTGTGTCTACTCTCTGGTTACTATGAACAATGACACAAAAGGGCATATATTGTAAAATTTCCACAATAGGCAGATACTTAGAAAGTCAATTAGTGATTACTTCACACTAGAGAAAAGAGGAGAACTGAGACTGACAACTCAAGGGTGGGAAGTTTCTTTCTGGGATGATGGAAATGTCATGGAATTAGACAGTGGTGATGGTTATACAAAATTATGAATATGCTAAAAAACCAATCATTTTTACACTTGAAAATGGTGCATTTTATGTGGTGAGAATTACATCTCAATGAAATACATCAATAAATAAAAGTCCATAACCAGGTTTCTGCCCCAGGTATGGAACCCTAGAAAGATGTTTACCCAAACCATAACATGAGGTCATATATCAAAGCATCATGTCGTACATTATAAATATACAGTCAGTCCTTTACATCTATGAGTTTTGCATCTATAGATCCAACCAACTACACATCAAAAATATTCAAAAAATATTTACGTTCCAAAAACCAAAACTTGAATTTGCCACATGCCAAGTACTATATTGATTCCACGCAAATGAAGTGATATGGAGGCATTGTATCAGCTATTATAAATAACCTACAGATATTTAAAGTATACATGAATATATGGGTAGATTATACACAAATACTATGCCATTTTATAGAAAAGATGTAAGTATCTGCAGATTTTGGCATCTGAGGGAGGTCCTGAAACAAATCCGTGGATACCGAGGGATGACTATGTACAATTTTTATTTGTGAATTTAAAAAAAATAAATTTAAAAAGAATTTAAATTGATATGATAAAAAATAAAAACTTCTTGTATGGTGTGAAAATGGATTTAGATTTCTTTTTTTCCCTATACATAACCCTTTGGCCCAATGCCATTTATTGAAAAGACATTCCATTCCACCTTAAACCACACTGAAGCCAATTTGAAATAAAAAGTGATTGTATATATACATGAGTGTATTTGTGTTTCTTTTTAATATTTTTTTCCATTTATTTTTTGTGTATATTTATGGGGTACTAGTGCAATTTTGCTACATTGATACACTGCATTGTGGTGCAGTTAGGGCCTTCAGTGCATACGTCACTGAAGCAAAGCACATTGTACCACCAAGCAACCTCCCATCATCCACCCTCCTCCAACCAGCCCCCACCCCTCCAAGTCTCCATTGTCCATCATTCCACACTCTGCTTCCATGTGGACACATTATTTAGCTGCCACTTCTAAGTGAGAAACATGTGTTACTTGCTTTTCTGTGTTCGTGTTGTTTCACTTAAAATAATGGCCTCCAGTTCCATCCATGTTGCTGCAAAGGACAAGATTTCATTCTTTCTTATGGCTGAATAGTATTTCATTGTGCATATATACCACATTTTCTTTCTTTCTTTCTGTTTTTTTTTTTTTGAGACAGAGTCTCACTCTGTTGCCCAGGCTAGAGTGCCGTGGCGTCAGCCTAGCTCACAGCAATCTCAAACTCCTGGGCTCAAGAGATCCTCCTGCCTCAGCCTCCCAGGTAGCTGGGACTACAGGCATGTGCCACCATGCCTGGCTAATTTTTTCTATGTATATTTTTAGTTATCTATATAATTTCTTTCTATCTTTTAGTAGAGACGGGGTCTCGCTCTTGCTCAGGCTGGTCTCGAACTCCTGAGCTCAAACGATCCACCCACCTTGGCCTCCCACAGTGCTAAGATTACAGGAGTGAGCCACCACACCCGGCTGACTGACGGTTCAATGAAGAAAATCTCTGTCTATGTGGCATCCA
>JAQIFY010002413.1:0-13363 GCA_028533085.1 Varecia variegata | reverse complement strand
AAGAGGGTTGCCACAGGGTAGAGCGCAGGCCTGGAACCCGGATGAGCCGCCATTCCAGCCGGCCCTGCGGGCTCGCCGGTGATGCTGGTCTGACTAGACCCGCGTCTGTTAAAGACAGACTTTGCTGCAGGTCCCTGAGGAAAAAACTCTGAAGTTCCCCTCCCATCCTATTTCATGTCCATGAGCTTGTCTTCTGAGTGGAAATTTTCTCCTCAGTCTTGTGAACTAAAATAAAATTTTAAGGCTCATCCCCCGCAGGCTGACTGAATGGACCCCCTCGTGGCCAAAGGAATATCCTAAAACTAAATTGCCTGCCAGGAGGAGGGAGCTCAGACATGCCTCATCATGCCCCTCTCCCTTCTTGGGGACATCCTTTGTAACCCATTAACAAGCTAAGGGTTTGCAAGACAAACCTACAGGCCCTCAATTTCCACAGCAAATCTATGTCCGGTGGCTTGTCTCTGATAAACAGCAACTCTGTTAAAACATTCTAAGCCTTTAGACAAAGCTTCATGTCTTTAACCAATTACAAGCCAAAGAATCTTTAAACCCACCTACATATAACCTACAAGCCCCCACTTCGAGATGGCCCACCTTTTTGGGCCAAACCAATGTATGAGTCCTACGTATTGATTTCTGACTTTCCCTGTAACCCCTGTCTCCCTGAAATGTATAAAACCCAACTGTAACCCAGCCACAGCGAGTCCACTTGCTCAAGGCCTCTTGGGCGTGGCTCCGGGTCATGATCCTCAAATTTGGCTCCAAATAAATCTCCTTAAAATTATTTTACAGAGTTTGGCTTTGTTTCCGTTGACACTCTGTACCTAATGTGTCCAAGTGTAGGGTTTTTTTGTCTTAAAAGGTCCCATCCTATTTTAAGTCTATTGCTGAAAGTGAATTTTTGAGAATCATGGGAACTGTCTCCTCTATACCCTCTCCAGGAACACCTCTTGCTTATATGGTAAAAAACTTACTCTAAACCTGGAAAATGACCACCTGGGCTTTCTACGAAGAGGCATTGGATTGAGTCATTTTGGGAATAAATATACCATTGAGAATTCTAATTTTTAATGGCCAAAAGATGGATCTTTTAAATTAAAAGGCATCTACTTTTGAAAAATAAATTTTAGAGATCTCTTATTCAAAACAATAAGTATTTACATTAATAGAGAAATTGGATTAAAAGAAAGACACATAATGTTGTGGCTAGCCTTAAAAATTCTCTTGACAAAATTGAAAAACAAATATCTGATCTAAAACAAAGATAAAAATCCTTTGAACATTGCCCCTGGGGAGATAATGGCAGAGGCCATTTTACCTGGTAGCCTAATGGTTAAAGTTCTGTGCTTTCATTTGAGCAGCCTAGGTTTGATTCCCAGGCAAAGAATGAGCCCGTTCACGTTTGATGTTTGCACAACTTTTGCCATGTGTGGATTATTTTCCCTTACATCACAGCTTTTGGTTTCCTATATTCTGCGGAGGCATATGGAGCTTTTATGTTGAAATGGTCAGCTGAAAAGTTGGGACCCTAAAAATATGACTGGTCAAAAAATATGGTTACGACTTATTTATAGCTATTAAGACTTTTCTTTCTTTGAGCTGCTTTTGTGGCTTCTCTGGATCCCGTGAAAACCATTTTCCATTTCTTTGGAGACACCTCTTGCTTCCTTGATTAAGTTATAACCTTGGTTAAGGCTTATTGTTTTTACTTAAATGGGTACTTTAGTTTAAAATTTCAAAAGCAAAAATGTCAACTGTTTGTCCTGTCTAAACTCTGCTCCATCCATCTTCACTCCTCCCTCCTCATTCCTCTTTGCTGATCATGGAGTTTTGGCCAATCAAAGGCAGTCAACTGTTGAGACTGTCTTTAAATAAGGCAAATGCTGAGCTGTAGCCAATCCAGCTGTTTCTATACCTCACTTCCATTTTCTGTACATCACTGTCTCTTTTGTGTCCACAAATCTTCTTCAACCATGCTGCAGCTTTGGAGCCTCTCTGAACCTGTTCAGGTTCAACTGCCCAGTTAAACTCTATTAAATTTAATTTGTCAAAAGTGGGTTCTAAAACAGAGCTCCCAGAGACCCCCAGGAGCACCAAAATCCAAGTGAGGTACCCACCAGACCTGTTGTATCCATTGTTCTCTGACCACAACTGGGGCTTGTGGGAAAGCTCTCTCTCAGATTCCAAAGCTCCCACAGCTTTGTGTTTTGAGCTCTCAGAGTGTGTTTCAGCAAATTTTTGATGCTAACTGGGTTCAGAAGTCGTGACAGAAATAAAATAAGGTCAGGGATCAGATTGGATCTGATAATTAGTTAGCTTAGTTCCAGTTAGAGGCCTCAAATACCTGCATGGGTCAGGCAGAAACTAACAGTAAATGGTAATACTACAGAGGGAGCAAAGTCCAGCTTTCAGGAATTTGCAGGGATTTATATGTTCTATCCCTTTGTTCCTTTTTCTTGTGCACTTGGGTAAGGAAAAATCATAGCCTAAGTTGATCATGGAGATCTGAGAGCCAAAGCCAAGATTCAAGGTAAAAATAGGATCCTTAATTTCCAAACAACTGAGTATTCTACTTTCTGACTCCAACTACCTATACATGTATAAGTATTAGGCCCTGGAAACTGCTAATGCTTACAGAAATGGGAAAATCTTACTAAAGGCAAATTGTTGCCTAGCCAATAATTGCTTAAAACAATAAAATAGGTAATAAAAAGATTGATAGTCTGAATTTAAAAAAAGTATTTAAGAGTCAGCAAATAAAATTCTTTATAAGATCTATTAGATCTTCTTCTATCTGTATGTCTATATGTCCAGGTGTTTATATATGTAATGGGTATGTGTTATTTCACTACCAAAATATATAAAAGACCTCTAATTAATTAAATGATTAAATCAAATACTTTATCAAGAAGATAAAAACTAACTCAAATGCCTTTTAGTTCACGTGACTTTAATACCTCTGCTCAACTTTCTTTTTGTTTCTGTCGCACCCTAATTCATAAGTTCATTACATTCACCTTCAGAGGGGAAACAACTAACATGGACCCAAAGACCTCAGAGATACTGTGAGTCTCCTTTAATATTCTCTCAAATTCTCAAAGCTGATTTAGACTCTATAACCTTTACCCAAGGATCCACTCTTGTTCAGTACTTGCTCAATACATTGATGATCTTTTGCTCTAGAAGCAGGGTGCCCTCTTAGAATCCTTCATTCTTTTAAAAACTCTAGTTGAATAAGGCCATAAAGCCACTAGATCTAAACTCCAGTGGGTACAGAGAACTGTTATTTACTTGGGACATACGATGTCTTAGGTCACTCAAAAGCTCACCCCAGAATGCCTTGAGTCCATTTTGCCATAGCTCTCACGAGAGCTTTCACTGTGGCAAAAGGAAAAGCTGCCACTATTTACACGAGACTTCAAGTATGCCTTTAGGGTCTGCCATACAGTTGGCACAATTTGGAAATCTCACAGTTTCTTAACTTCTGCTGACACTCCTATTCGCCAATGGGTCTATAATTGCTGCCCTATGACAACCTATTCACCTTCCTTCTAAGATTGCTTTTGCTCATTGCCCAGCCCACACTAAGGACATGGATACCGTATCCCTAGGAGATAATGGGGCAGGCAGGGCTGCTAAATGGGTAGCCAAAAATGGCCCTCGCTATCCTTTTCCCACTCAATTTATTACCCTGTCCTTATCCCTGTCTGATATGATTGATCATCAGGCTAATGCCCCAATCTGAAAAGGATAAGTGGATACAAAATGGTACTAAACAATTATCAGATGGATTATATACTGAGCCAAACAGAATCCCCGTGACTCCTTTTCTTTTAACTTTTTGACTTGTACTTATCTCCCATCAGATGGGACATATGAGCAAATGGGGGATAATTAAGAAAAAAATATATCTACATAGTTGGTACTGCCCTGGGATTTACAAAATTTCTGACCAAATCATTTCCCAGTGCACTATTTGTAAATCTCACCAAATCTCTGGAGGAAACCAACACTCTCCAGGAAGCCCCCAAAGGCCCAGACTGCCCTTTGCGGCGCTCCAAGTTGATTTTATATTAATAGATTTACCTCCACCTTTAGGCTTGTCTCACTGTTTGGTTATTGTTGGCATGTTCAGTGGATGGACTGAATGCCATGCAACTGGGTGTGCTGACGCTACAGCAGTGGTAAAGAAAGTAGTGACTGAGATTATTCCTCACTTTGGTATTCCTTTATGGATGGAGTCAGATCAAGGCACTCACTTTAAAGCAGCAATAAACCACTTGCTTGCAAAGTCTCTTGGGTACTTATTAAAATTTCATACCGGATGTCATCCCCAATCCTCAGGGCAAAGTAAAAATCTAGACGTAAAAAGGAGTGTGGGAAAAGCCTGTCAAGACACTGGACTTAAATGGCCAGGAGCATTACCTTTGGCCCTTATAAAAATCCAGGGTACTCCAAATAAGAGACATGGATTTACCCCTTTTGAAATAATTTTTAGTCACCCCATGGCTACTGACACCTCTAAACTCTCTATTCCCAGGCCAACTGAACTCTATGGGCATTTAAGCGAACAATTCAATACCATAACTAGCTACATACAGATGCTAACAAACATGCTCGGAGCATATGTCATCAGCAGGTGAAAGGAGCATGGCCTCCGCCAACTGACAAGCCTCGCCATCCTTTGTGACCAAGAGATCATGCGCACATCAGCTTTCAGAAGAAGACACGCACTGTCACCTCTCTGCGAAGGCCCTTGTGAAGCACTATTATCCACACCACCATCAAAATAAAAGAAAAATCCTCCTGGGTTCACATGGGCCACACCACACTACACTGAGACACTTAGAAGACCACCCTTACAGGTGACCTGAAAGTAAGGATTTCCAGGACCAGTTTCCAGTCCCCTGAAGCAGACATCTTTATGGAATAGACAGCTTTTTCCCAAGATCTTGGATCAAGAAACCCCATTTTTTCATCTAAAAACTTCTTTTTCTTTTAACCCCCCCACAAGGGGTCCTTTTTAAACACTTCTTTTAAGCCTCACCCTTTGAGGATTGTGCATTGGAAACTAATTGGAAACTGCCTAAATCGATCACATTCTCCCTGTTTAATCTTCCACTATGACTCTTCTTTCTAACTGCGCCTTGCTCTTACTAAGGCTTCCTGCTTTTCCAGCAGGTCAGGCACAGAAGCAGCGTCCCTTTGCACCCTGGCCACATTAATCAATCTAATTTCTGGTCGTGCCAACATCCAAATCATGCAAAAAAAAAAAAAAAAAAAAAAACTGAGCTCATATTTGTTTCTGCCAATGTGAGTGCCTGGAAGAACCAGTCCTGAAGATGGATGTCTGACAATATGTGCTATCCACAACCAGACTAAAAAACATCATGCTGCTTCTCCTATTGATGAGTCAACTGGACGCAGAAAAAATCTCTTTGGAAGCTCAAGAACTATCTGCTGTTCAGGTAAAGTCACTAGAAATAAATTTTTCCCTCTGCATTGAGAACAGGGATGCTGCTGAATCTTTTCTGGGTGACATACTAGGGTAATATTGCGATCAGACCCTGCAGCTTGATTCCACAGATGGCATTCTTGCAAAGATCATAGACAGTGCTGACACTAACCCTCATGATGTCCATGCTTATAAAATCACCAGTGTTATGGATAGCTCACAAGCCAGGCCTGCACAAATTCGTATAGCTCACTTGCTCCCCTTGTTAAGTTGCCAGGCACTAAAGATTACATATGGATACACCAAAAGCCTGGATTGACTTGGTTAGGTGACAACACCAAGCCCTATAAATGCCAAAACCAGAACAGGGCCTTTTATATCAAATATTTCACAACATGTTCTACTGTCAAAGACTGGCAGGGACACATGGTAACTGGAGATGTGGAAGCATCAATGAGGAAGAAAAGGACAGCAAACTCCAGGCTAGGAGGTCACAGGCTTCAACCTTACTCTATGTTTAAATAACACTAGTCTTTTCATCGTGTGTGGCCATAAAGTGGTTCCCACTTAGATGGTCAGGATGCCGTGAACTTGGTTATCTGACATCCTCTGTTATCAGGTATTCCACTTTAAATTCCAGCCAAATTATAAACTTGGGCTCTTTCGTTCATAAGGTGGTACCACACCAATGCACTAGATACAATATTATTAAAAGAAAAAAAAAAACACTTTCCTATCCCAATTCTAAGTTCTTTTTGGTACTCAGGACTCTTTTCCTGGCATGTGGAACTTATGAGATCGAAAATGCAGTTTGAATCTCTCCATGGTAATAGAAGCAGAATTCAATATCACTATGCAAGCATTGGGAGCACTTCAGTTAGAAGTGCTCAGCCTCTGTTGTATTTGAAAACTGCTGGATCCTGGATGCCCTGACAGCCCACCAGGGAGGAGCTTATACAGTTATTGGCAAAAAAATACTGTTTCTACGTAACCACTCAGGGCAAGCAGAGACTGATCTATACCTCTTAAAAGACAAGATAAATATTCTCCATCAGATTAATGAAGCAAAACCATTCTATTGTTCCCAGGAATGGGAGACTGGTTTAATGGGGTGTGGGTAAATGTGCTTAGATCTCTCCTTTTCTGCTTATTTATTCTCACTCTCATCTATGTTCTCGTCTCCCTTTTCAGATGTCTTGTTTCTTGACTACTAACCTGATCTCTCTCTCTACAGCCACTGACTCAGCTTTTAATACTCTTAGTATTTCCAATTTATTGCTACAAAATCTGAGATGTTAAGAGTTGAGTACAACTCACACAGCTCTCATCTACGAGCCAGGATTAAACTCAGATCTGTTTGATAGGAAAACCCATATTCTTAAACACTACCCTGTACAAATGTTTTACACAAATTCATTCAGCAATGGTACAGATAAAGACCTTAGGGGAAACTTCAAATGCATAATAATCATGCAAAACCGGACTTCAAAATGGAAATAAATAAACAAAAGCAATAACTTTATTTTTACAAGGGGATTAAAATGGATATGACATTGTCATCAAAAAGTCTATTTTTCCCTATCATTTGATAATTCTTATTTATTTGTATCATAGAGTTCCTCCTTGAGTCAAAGCTTCACTAAGTATTCTCTGAAGTAAGCCAAGTCTGCTACACATCTTTGCTGAGTAAAAAAAGAAAAACAGCAACAATCAAACAAAATGGAAGGAAGAGGCTCCAGAGATAGGTGCCAACAAACACAAATATAATTATGACACAAAAGAATAGGGGCCCAGAGCAGGGCTCTTGTGCAGAAGCTAATCAGGGAGGATTTGTATGTTTTTCACTTTCAATTTAGAGAATACTTTGAGAACATATTGCTGAGGAAATGGTAAAACATATAAGGTTCATACAGAATTTAAAGAAAAAAATTGTCTATTAAAATGAATACAGTATTTAGAATGAACTCATTTTTTTAAAAAAATTATTGATTTACATTTGTTATATCTTTTTTTTTTTTTTTTTTTTTTGAGACAGAGTTTCACTCCGTTGCCCTGAGTAGAGTGCCATGGTGTCAGCCTAGCTCACAGCAACCTCAAACTCCTGGGCTTAAGCAATCCTTCTGCCTCAGCCTCCCGAGTAGCTGGGACTACAGGCATGTGCCACCATGCCTGGCTAATTTTTTTCTATATATATTTTTAGCTGTCCAAATAATTTCTTTCTATTTTTAGTAGAGACGGGGTCTCGCTCTTGCTCAGGCTGATGTTGAACTCCTGGGCTCAATCTGCCCGCCTCGGCCTCCCAGAGTGCTAGGATTACAGGCGTGAGCCACCATGCCCGGCATGTTATACCTTTTAATTCATGCAGCCAATTTAGTTGAACACCTACTATGGGCCAGAATGTGTTCTACATCCCCGAGATTTAAAATAAGGCACAAGAGACAGGAATGCAAAGTGTTAAATTTTATTCCACCCTTTTACCTGGGCTTTAGGTTTGAGTGGGGTTTGAACATAACACATCAAATAATTTTAGGGTCATTTACTGGGTGAATTTGACCTTCAAAAAATGAATGCATGTACTACTAAAGGTCTGTTAGTATATCCTTTGGTCATATCAACAAATGCCTTGGGTAAATGGAGAATTTTAGGAAAATATTTGAACCAGCGATTTAGGAAGTAGGTGGTGGTTGGGAATGGATAAGGTTAAGTCCTTTCACATAAAAATGGAATTACTGGGATATGAAAACAAAATAGCTTCTCTTCTTTCCTTTTAAAGAACATTTCATGAGGAGAAAAACCACCATCAGGAACGCTCTCTTATTTGGTCAACATTTCGTATTACTTAATATTTATTTTCACTGCCGATAAATCTCATTCTTAAGATACGTTATCAATGGATTGTATAGTTGATGAAGAAATCCTAATAAAGGCAAATTTCCACTTCTCTCAAAAAGGCTTTTTGGACTCAATTCTGCTTCCACTGTTGAAAACATTTGCCAAGTTTGTGTCACAAATTAGACATCTGAGAAGCAGGCAGCAAGTTTGTTAATTATTGGGATTAATTTAATGAACTTATTCTCATTAGACTTTATGAGCCATGCTGTACACAGTAACATGTGAAAGTCCACAACCACAACACAGTGATGTCAGTAGGTAATTAAGGGCATTGATGAGGATTTTTGCAGAAAAACAAAGTGAGGCAAATGCTTTGTGCATAACCACGTTATTAGATAGAATTAAGGGTTGATAATTACAGAGAATTAAGTGGAGATCATTTTAGTAGCAGCAAATTAAGAGAGAAGTCAGTTTGGCTCTAAAAACAAATGTTGAATATACACATAAATCATAATGTTTCATAGCTGACACTTTATCCTGGGTGTGATGAGCTATGTAATAGTGTTTTACTGCCACATGATCTGGAAGTAGGCACAGTTTGTCATCAGAAAGAATTTTAAAGTGTTGATCTCTCAGAAAAACAATCTCACACTTCAAATGGCCTCATGATGGAAAACACATGAAACAGATGTCCTTTTTTTAAAGTCTATTGGCACTTTGTTGTTATCATGTCTGATATATAAAGAAAAGTGGAGGAGATTGACTATGAATAAAATGTAAAAAATACATGTTTCAACATATATTCCATCTCACCTCCACTTCTCTGGAAAAAGAAAGCCATGGAGGGTCACAGTGGGTCAGAGTTTGGAAAGAAACCAAAAATAGAAACTGTTCCACAAAGTAAATATGGATTGATGATGTCCTAAAAAAAATTGTGTCAACCATAAGATCAGATCTGTGCTCATCTCACATCCAGTCTATTAAAGCTATTTGAGTAAAACTTAGCATATTGTCAGTGCAGAATAATAACTTGGCAAACAGGAATTAAGGACACCTTTAAAAAGATTGAAGTGTTCTTAATATTATCCTATGTATTAAATGGAGCTTATAAACTCCAACTACATACAAAGTTTTCTGCATTTCACATTTTAAAATACATGAAAAATATACAAATTTTTTTGTTACCAAGTGAAATAATAGGCATTTAAGTTTTGTTTTATTTTGTTTTTTGAGACAGAGTCTCACTCCATGGCCTCTAGTAGAGTGCAGTGGTGTCATGGTAGCTCACTACAACCTCCAACTCCTGGGCTCAAGTGATGCTCTTGACTCAGCCTCCTCAGTAGCTGGGACTACAGGCTCAAGCCACCATGCCAAGCTAATTTTTCTATTTTTAGTAGAGACAGGGTCTCACTCTTGCCCAGGCAGGTTTCAAACTCCCGAGCTCAAGAGATCCTCCCGCCTCGGCCTCCCAGAGTGCTAGGATTACAGGTATGAGCCACAGCGCCCAACCTGGCATAGAAGTTTTTTAAACTCCAACATGTGATATAAATCAAGGGAGTCGATGATGATGATGATAATGATGATGATGTGATTGTTATTATTGTTTTCCATGGACCCCCAAATTAGACATGTATTAAGAAATGGGTCTGTCTTTATCACTCTCCAATGACCTTGACAATGATCACTTAATATTAATAATTTAATTTTGTTTCATACATACATGTGTGAAAGAAGAATAATGTGTCCTTTTCAACTTCAGGATTATTACTTTTCTCTCTCCAATGCTTGAACAGGAAGATTTGGCTTACTACCAGAGCTGATTGCTATATAACGAAGTAAGTTTCAGGGAGTGTCATAGGAGAATTTTGTTTTTGTTGCTGTGCATACTCCAATATGGCCTGCAGAGGAATCTGTATGCACACATCACATCACATTATACAGTGGAGTAATTCCTTTATGCAGTTCTACTTTATGATTTAAAATAAATTAAAAACTTAAAAGTTTTAGTCTACTAATTAGATGGCTCCTGTCCTATGTCTTTCCTGGTTCCTATGAGTTTGCTAACTTGCTAGTGGGTTCGGTCTTTCGAGGGTGTGTGTGTTTGTATATGGGTGTATTTTCTGTGTTTATGTTCTTGTCTACTATGTTTGGTTGAGAGTGATAATATTCGGAATGAGTTTCTTAATTAAACTTAAAGATACTGATACCCCGAGGCTAAAAAGATGCATCCAGCTAATAAATTAGATATAAATAAATAATAATAAAGAAACATGACATTTAACTAGCAGGCTTATAAATTTCATGTGAAATAGCTGCACTGCACAGCTGAAAGCTTCAGTAGGATTAAGGCAATTTAATTAGTGCTATTTCAAAACGAAATTTCCAGGCCCATGTGACTTGCCTTAATGAAATGCTCCCCTCAAATATCTAGTTTATTCACAGGTGGAATGAATGATAAGAAGAAGACAGGAGAGTTCTTCAAGACATTCTTAAAGATTGCAAATCTCTGAAAATCAATTCCAATCAACACAACTTTATTGCAGAGTGTTTTTGAATGTTGAATGATTAAAAGAACATCTTTGACATTACTGATACTGAGTAAAGTGATGCAGAAACAAACTATTTGAAAAGTGTCCACCAGGCCATTATTAGTTCATTGGAAGTGCACACCCTAAATGCTCATGGTTGTGATCAAATTTGTGGAAAGTATATCCCACACTAGGCATTCAGGTAAACATTTTATTTTATTTTTTTTATTTTACTTTATATTATATTATATTATATTATTTTATTTTATTTTATTTTATTAAGATATCTTGGATCTTGGCCTCTATGAAGCCTACTTTGTATAATGCTGATCTACTTCCTGGGTAGATAAGCACATAGGCAATGAAATGTAATTACTTAAATAGATGTATGCAGGCATAAATGGAACATGGGGAAAAGAGGACTGAAGCTCTCCTTGGAGACTTCAGACCAGCTTCATAGAGGAATTTTCAGTTGAGACTAGTTTTGATGAAAGAGTGGGGGTAAGAAAACAAGGTGATATGTATTGGACCATTCTGGAGATAAGAATGAATAGTGGATAGACTCTGCAGTTGATTTGAGAAGTTATTTAAATTATTTTAGTTTTATTGACCTTATTTATAAAATACAGATGATAATAGAATTGTGAAAATGATATGAGAAAATCCACAAAACACACTGACCTAGTATCTGGCAGTTAATAAATACTTAATAAACGTCTGCTTGCTGTAAAATAACATATTTTTTTTCGTCTCAAGTATGGAGTTTTGATGGTATGCGTGTGTTTTGTTTGCTATTATTGGCATGGGACATGCTGATCTCTCATTAGTTGTCAGAGACGGGCCTGGTGGAGGGAGGGTGGATGGAGAAGTGTTTCATATGGAATCTGGAAATGCTCTTAAAAACGATGAAAAATCCATCGAAGCATTTTGACATAGAACCAAAATATGTTACTCACACCCTAAAAAAAGTGGTGAGCAAAGAAGTTTGAGGAAAAGGGATAAGCTCAGGTAACTTCTGGAAGGATGATGGTATTCCTCATAAAGAAGAGAATGTGGAAGATGAGGTTGATAAGGCGAACATAACCATTAGCGTTAGAAAATGTGTAGTACACAAACGATGTGTTTGAGGTGGTCACGGTGCATGTGTTAATCTTTAGCATGTATTCTTTCATTTTCTACTCAATGACCCTCTTTTTTGTGTCAGGTACGATGATGATCACTAACAATGCGATAAACAACACAACAGATGGATCTCCTGCCTTCTTAGATGTGGAGCAGGCAACAGGTTGTGGGATGCACCTTACGGGAATATTTTGAGGACTAAATCATTTGTCAGAATATAGAGAACAGGAATAAAATATGGGAACAAAATTACTGTTCTCACCTTTATCTGCTTCATTGATTTTTTTCCCTCTTCTCCCTCTAGGTGTGAGGATTGAAATAAGGAAAAGCTTCTGTTCAGATCTCTTGCGTGTCTCTAGGAGGAAAAAAATAAAACCTCTGAGCACAAGATATCTTCTTCATCCCTGACGTTGATCCTGAATTCACCTTAGGTTGTTCATACTTACAGTGACTGAATTGTAGATGTCATTTGACATAGTTTCCAATCTTCCATTCCGGCCTGTGAAATCCATTAAGGTCCCATTGTCGCACGTTGGGTGTCCAGGAAAGGAAACTCCGAGGCAAAGGTTAGCACGCAGGAGGTGTGCCGGGGAGTGGTCTGGGATTGCCCCCTGTGGAAGAGAAGGGGGGACGCAGAATTAGGCAAAGGGACAAGTGTGACCATGCTGAAATCTCAGGGATGACCTCAGACAACACCACAGGGACACCACGGCACAATGGCTCTCTGAATTGTCCCAAGCTCGGTGTGAGGTGATGGCGGCTTTATGTCCATGTGTTTCCAGGTCACTGGGCACAGGCTGCCCGGGCAGAGGCATGACCTCAGGCAGGATGACTCCCCTCAACTGTTTTAGCAGGCAGCCTTAAAATCCAAATAGCTGTTCAGAGTTTTTCTGAGCTGGGGGGAGGCTGCCTGTGCCGTTATTCACACGTGTTGTCCAGCCATTGAATATGGGCTGACGGAGGATGGATATGTGACCTTGGGCTGGTCCATTCTCTTCATCCGAGATAACTTTGACAAGGGCTGATAGTATTGTGCTGTCTGCCAGCAGCACCCCCAGCCCTTCAAGTCCCGAAAGGAGTATGATTGTCACATCACAGCATTTCTACGTGGAATATAAAAAGGAAAAAGGTAACAAAACAATTTCATCTGAGCATATTTTTCTTTCATGACACCTCCCAGACTCTCTGCAGCCCAATTTCTTTCAAAAGTTCTCTCTTCTCCTGCCTCTGCTTCTTGTAAACACAGTCCCGAACGCAGAATGGACAAGTTTTCACCATTCTGCCCTCTGTAAGGTCCCCAAACACATCCTGATTGCCTGGTTCATTCACCTTAATCCAGTATTTATTACATCTTCTATTTTTTTAACCTGTCTTTTGCATTGTTAACATCATTAGCTGCTGTATTTATTTTGCAAGTCTCTTTTCT
>JAQIFY010002412.1:0-13364 GCA_028533085.1 Varecia variegata | reverse complement strand
ACAAATTATCAACTAGTTTCCCCTGCACAAATTTTGAAATTCACTGCTTCACTTTATTTATATTACTATTAGGAATTGATAAAGATGAATTCATTATTAATATATATTACTTAATTAGTATTAAATGAAAAACAGGGACGGAAATAGTTCTGTATTCCGTGTTTGCAACAGCCAGCCAACTGAGCAGAGGTCGAACCATTAGCAAATGAATGTAATAATCACTCGTATCCAAGATATCTACGCACATAAGCAAATACAGGAACAGTCTCCATTTCTTTTCTTAACAAAAACATCATCAGTGTGTGATTTAAAAGAAGATTCTGGTTTCCTAGAAGACAATATTTTGGCCTGTGTTGATTTTTATCCTAAATGTTTATTTACTTAATGTACAGTATATATTCAGAAAGTATTTTTGCTTCAACGTTTACTGTAGTGCTTTGGTATTCCCACGGCACCCCACCCTCCCCAAAACATGTACAGTGTTCTGTCTCAATGCTAAATATACAATGTAATATGAGTGCATTGTATGGGTTTGAAACCAAAGGATGAATGAAGCATTCAGAGACTTAATATTTGAAAAAGGGATACTCTGTATTTTATATTTTATTATAAGTACTGATATTTGTAAACTTAATAAACTGTACCATGCTGCCGCATGTTTTCAAGTACATGTTGAAAAATAAGGATTGGGGAGTTTTTTTAATGGTCACCTAAAGCAGCTGCTGTAACAATGTTAAACTAAAGCTTCTGCATCTGGACACACCTTCATAAATTTGTCATCTGCACATTTTTTTTTCATTATTAAAAAATAGATACTTTTACGCTGTGAAGATCATGTGGACCAGAATAAGTTAAATTTCAGTTCGCCTCACAATTCATTGTTAAACTTCATTGGAATGCTTTAATTATGTTTGGTAATATATATTCATGCTCAGCTTTATTTTCAGATGCTTAACGGGGCAATGAAGTCTAACTTCAGGTTGAACTTTCTCATGCTTAATCTCAGGCTAAATGTAAATGATATTTGTAAAGTTTGAATAAAATTCTGTTTACTCATTTTGAGTTAAGTATGGAGAAAAGTGATTGTATGTTTAAAAGTTAAAATTGTTCATTTTGTGATAAATGATTGATTCCAAGAAAAAAAAAAAAAGAGTCATGGATTTAATGCTTCCATTGGGTCAGACACTCTGCCAGGGTGGCGGGAGCCCTGGGCTGAGCTCAGTGCCTTTCCTGAAGGAATCACTCCCCAAGGAGAGACGGGTTTGCCAGAGTCTAGAACTCTGCAGAGATTGCAGGCAATACTTGTCTCAATGATGGGATAACTATAAACTTCCAGCCATGCACGTACTCTGGTCTAGGCCCTAATCCTGGAGAAGGGAAAGGAAGGGAGTCCTGTGGATCCTGTGATCACCTGTGCTGTGTCAGGCTCTATGATTGTGGGGGCCCACGGAGTGTTGCTGGTAGGTTAGCCCCAGGCAGGTAGGAACCTGGAGCGGGAGAATAGGAGAAGAAGAGGAATGCCTAGACAGGAGCATGACACTGCTGGAGAGAACTTGAGGGGAAGAGACTGGCAACAGAATGGATGCTGCACTATTAGTCAGGAGTCCAGCTCTGTCCCTGGTTTCCTAGCAACTGCTGTTGAGCAGGTGGTTGCCAGGCAATGTGGGGCCTTCCAGACACTTGGGTAAGGACCTTAGTCTGCGTGGGTGCAGATCAGAACATCACGGATATTGTTAATCCTGAAAATGGTTACTGAATCCACTACTCAGATTTTTCTCATCTATTAATTTATTTTGTTGTACAAAAAATAATATAACAATTGGTGCACAAGGTCTGGAAAAAATGAGAAGGAAGTCACCAAAATGATCTTGTTATCCTAACAATATGAAATTTACCTTACCATCTTTACTCTTTCCATTCTCTGCAGGAACACATTTTCATCTTGTTATCATCCTAGCACATGTGGCTTTAAGTCTTGCTCTTTTGACTTTGATTTAGATCATCAAAAGCATCCCTCAAGCTACTTCAGAGTTTTCAGAATAATCATCTCTGGTGAATCCACTGCAGGACTCTGTGTAGTGGATGTAACATCATTTAATTAACTATTGTCCTCTTGTTCCGACATTGAATTTACTTCTAATTTTTGCCATGATAAACAGTACTGCAATACACATCCTTCTACAGGAGCTTGTCTTCATCCTTTATAGAATTGTCTTAAAATCAATACTAAGGGATGGGATGATTGCCTCAAAGGACATGAGTATTCTCATGACTTTTGATGTCTTGGAAAATTGTTCCCCTCAGAGGTGGTATCAGTTTTCCCAGCATTGAAAATGGACTAATCTCTATGGTATTACCTGCTATGATATTATAACTCCTTCACTTGTTAGATGAGATTTCTCTAAAGAGAAGTGATTGGCCCAATGTCCCACAGTCAGTACCAGCCCCTGTTCTAGGTCCCTGGCCTGAGCCCCCAATTTAGGACAATCAACACCAGATGATTCTGTCACTGAGTTTGATTGAATTCAAGAAGGTCCTATGCATCTCTTAATTTATCTTCTAGCTGTTATTGACCAATCCACAGGCTATGGTGCAATTTTTTTCCCACCCAAACATTTTGAGAGTATGTTTGTGTTGAAAGATAGAAAGATACTTGGAAAGTCCTGTCTGAAGGAGGGAATCCTTGGGGGTAGCTGGGCAAGTCACCATTGGCACAAAGCCCAGGCCCTTGTACCTGGAGCTACCTTTGGCTGGTCTCAGAAATATTCAGAACAACTCATCTGTGGCAGATTTTGGGACCAAGATCCAAGTCCCTTTATTAAACAAAGTTTATTGAATGCTATAATGTGGTAGACCATGTGGCTATAGCTGGTCCCACATGGTCCTTAGGATCATGGAGCCTGTGATCATGAATGAATAAATGACACAGAATAAGACATATACTCAGGGTAAGACATATACTCTAACTAGAAGTCTGCTGGCTCCATCCACTGAGATGCAACCATCACCCCCATCCATCTCCAGAACTTTTCCATCTTCCCCAACTGAAACTCTGTACCCATTGAACACTAACTCCCCATTCTTCCCTCCCCTCAGCCCCTGGTAACCACTATTCTACTTTCTGTCCCTTTGAATTTGACTACTCTCAGAACCTCATATATATGTGGAATCATATAACAATTGTCCTTTTGTGAATGGCTTCTTTCACTTAGCATGTTTTCAAGGTTCATTCATACTGTAGCATAGGTCAGAATTTCCCTTCCTTCTTAAGGTGAAAAGTATTCCATTGTATGTCTGTGCTACATTTTGGTTACCTATTCATCTAGTGATGAACTCTTGGGTTGCTTCCACCTTTGTCTATTGTGAACAACGCTGCCATGAACATGAGTGTACAAATGTCTCTTTGAGACTCCACCTGCAATTCTTTGGGGAATATACCCAGAAGCAGACTTGCTGGACCATCCTTGTGGTTCTTAACCATTCAGTGTGGGTCAGCTTCTGGGGTAGGGAGGGGAATGAAGGGAGGGGATGAAGAATGAACCTGCTGAATCAGCTATTTGACTATCCTTGTTTGCTAGGGGCAGCACAGGGAGACGAGGACAGAACAAAAGCAACCAAACTTACTTCCTCTCAGGAAGATCATATGTAGAGAGCAGGGATCTGTGTGTGTTGAAGGAAATGGGGAAGAGGATGAGAATCCCGGGGTGGGGAGTTCCACCAGGCCCTGGAATGAAGCTGAGGTGCTGAAAGCATTAAGCTCTCTATAGTGGGAGGAAAAACCAATATGGAAAGTTAATAATTTGATGTAGAACCTCAGTAATGACTGTGAAGAACCAGTCAGTGACCAATTAGGCTAAATTGGGTCTGGGGTAGGGTGTGAGTAGGGCCAGCTTCCTGGATGTGCCACCCGTGCAGTTGTACATGTCCCCCACGCTTGCGGCTTAAGGCTTGGTAGTCACTGCCTTGACATTCTTACTAATTTTATCTTTGAATTTGTGTTTTGTAAGTGAAGTCTGCTAGGACCATGGAGCATGAACACAGGCAGGAAGGGAGGGTAGGGAGGCTTGGAGTCTCAGCTCAGGTGAGGTCCTTCCCCTCAGGTGCCTCATAACAGTCCCTGGACAGGTTGGTGGCTGCTCACCCCCTAGTGCTCCAGGCTCCACTCAACTTCCCCTTCTCAGCCCTGCTCAGCGACCACTGCTGCCCCCACCCCAAGCAGGGCATTGGGCATGGCATGGGATTGGGCACAGATTCCCTGAAGTATCTCAGGTGGTGCAGGGCATGGCAGCAGCTGTCCCTGAATTGGGTCAGAAGTGCCATGGCCCATTCAGCAGGTGACTAGGCCTTTCACCCACCCACTCATCCTGGTACGTCCTGCTGTGGAGGCTGCAGTACACTTGGATGTTTCTTGTGTCCTGTGGTTTTGGGTGGTGAGCCTGTGGAAAGGGGAGCCTGACTTCCCTGCCCCTGGTCAGGGCATGACACGTAGATCCAGAGGTTGGCAGGAGGAAGAATTCAGCGGCCAGTTTCAAAGCAGTCATAGTTTCCAGGATGACCAATAGCTACATCCCAGACAGCAGCAGGGATTCCTGGAAAGTCCTTCCCACCCACCGGCCCACTCACACGTGCACACACACACATGTGCACACACATGCACCACCACTGCCACCACTGCCACCATGAGCTGGGCATGAGCACTTTGAGCTAAAAGTGGCCTCGTGTATTTTGCCTCTTGCTCAGTGTACGTGGTCTTTGGAGGTGAGCAGGCCTGGGGTGGGCAGCTGGGGGTGGGCATTGGGAGGTATAGCTCTTACTTGGGTCAGGGGGACCTGGGTAGGAACCCCAGCACTGACAGTACTAGTGGTAGATTCTGGACCAGTTCCTTCACCTCTTGGCCTCCATTTCCTCACTGGAATATTAGAGAAAATACTGGTGCCTAACTTATGGGGTCATGAAAATTAAGTGAGGCCATCTCTGCCATGTGTTGAGCACAGTTTCTAGCACACAGTCTGTGCTCAGCAATCGGTTGCTGTTGCAGTGGTGGTGGATGCTGTTATTACCTGTGTGTGTCCTAGGATTGCCCAGAGGAGGCGTCGCCAGCATGGTGAACTGGCCATTGTGCAGAGCTGGCTTTTGGCCTGGCAGACTCAGATCCCTGATTTGTGTTCACTCAGACAGTGTATGCTTTGTCCATGGGCAAATCCCCCTAAATGAATGAAGGAAACCTACCTAGGCACAGCTCAGGAGCAGAGATCCTCCTGGAAGGGGCCTTTCTTTTATATGCCCGGAGGGTTATGTGCTCTGGGCAGGTCCCAGAAGCAGGAGCTAAAAGCAGCCTTTGTCCATTCAGGGCCTTTTGGTGGATTCTGGCTCCAGGCCCTGAACTCAAGGGGATTTTCCTGGAACACTTGGGCATCAAGCATGGAGTGATGCTGTAGCTTGAGATCTTTAGGTATCTATCTTGTCAGGGATGCTGGGGGGGCCCTGAAGTTCCCGGCCAGGGGCAGACTTAGTTCCCTCATTTCACAGCACAGGCAGAACTTACACCAAGGTGAGCCCATGGAGTCGCCAAGCTCTCTCAATTCCTGACAGATAGAGCCCCTAGAGGTCACCAGGCTGAGACCAGAGTTGTTTTGCACTACGTTCATTTCCGTATAGATGAGCCAGGTGGAAGATAACAAGCTGTCCTTGGGGACACTGAATCTCTGTTGTCTGAGCTCCAAATTTAGCCTCACGCCTTCTTAATATGCAAGGACCACTGCAGTGGCTAAAGCATTTTAACACCTTCATGCCTTACTTACCTTCAGCTCCTCTCCAGCAAGCCCTCGCATGGCCTGGCCTCAAGACGCCCCTGCTTCTGAGCATTCTTCCCCTGCCTCCCCAACCCACTCCTGATGGGCAGGTTTGTGTAGTTTTCTCAGTGCTGCAGACTCACACATGGCTCTTCCATTCTATCCTGCACATTCTGCCATTCCACCTGAAACACCATTCTGTTTACCCTGTAAAACTTCTGTTCCAACCTACACACTCTTTCATTCCACCCTATTCACTTGCACGTTCCACTTTATACATCCTCCCATTCAATGCTACTCATCCTCCAATTCCATCCTACACACCCTCCCATTCCACTTTATACATCCTCTGCTCACCCCAACACACCCTTCCATTCCACCCTACACACCCTCCCATTCCACGCTAGACACCCTCTTATTCCACCCTACATACCACTTCATTTCACCCAAGATACTCTTCCATTCAACTCTAGATGCACCTCCGTCCCACCTTCCATACCCCTCCATTTCACCCTAGTAGCACTCTTCTGTTCAACCCTACACATCTGTCCATTCCATTCTATACACCTTCCCATTCCACCCTACACAGGCTTTCATTCCACCCAATGTTCCCTGTAACTTCATGCTATACAACTTTTCTACCACCCTACTCATATTTCCATTCCACCCTATAAATTCTGGCATTCCATATTATATTCCATTCCTTTCCAACAGGACACTGTTCCATTCCACCCCAGACATCCCTCTGTTCCACCCTACAATCCATCTCATTCAACCCTATACACCCTCCCATCAACCCTACACACCCTCCATTCCATCCTATCCACCCTTCTATTTCACCCTAGACACCGTTATATTCCACCATACACACTGTACCATTGCACCATACACACCCTCCCATTCTACTCTCCAAATCATTCCACTTCACCCTACACACTTTTCCATTACAACCTACAATCCCTGTCTATTCACCCTGCACACCCTTCCATTTCACCCTAGATACACTTCCACTCCACACTAGACAACCATCCCTTCCACCACACACATTCTTCCTTTCCACACTACACACATTTCCTTTCCAACTTACATTCTTACATTTCATCATACATCCCCCTCCATGCCACTCTAGACACCCTTTCTTTCTACCAAAAACATGGTCTTATTCCACCCTATACAACTTCCCATTACATCCTAGACACTGTTCTGTTCTACCCTAGACAAAATTCTATTCCACCATAAACATCCTTCCATTCCAGCCTACACACCCTTATATTACACCCTCCCATTCCACCCTACACATCCTTTAATTCTACTCTCTCACTTGATCCTATACATCCTCCCATTGCACCCTTCATTATTCCACTCCACCCTATCCACCCTTCCACCTACATGCTAATCCATTCCGCCCTACCACCCTTGCATTCCAAACTATACACCCTCCCATTTCTTCCTAGAGACCCTTCCATGCAACCCTATACAACCCTCCTATCCACCTTAGACACCATCCCATACCACCCTATAAACTCTCTTTCCACCCTGCACACCCTCTCATTTCATCCTAGACACCCTTCCATTCCACACTAAACAACCATCCCTTCCACTTTATGTTTACTTCTATTCAACCCTACACACCATTCCATTCCATCCTACACACTCTTTCATTCAACCCTACACACCTTCTCATTCCACCCTATACATCCTCCCATCCCACCCTACCTATCCTTCCATTCCATCCTACACACACTTTTGTTCCATTCTACCCACCTTTCTTTTCTAATACACACACCCTTCCATTCCACCCTATACACCATTGTTGTATTCCACCCTACACACTCTCCAATTTAACCCTAGACACCTTCCATTCTACACTAGACACAGTTCCATTCCACCCTAAATATACTTCTATTGCATGCTAGACACCCTTAATTTCATCCTACAAGCCCTCCCATCCTGCCCTACACACTCTTCTATTCCTCCCTAGACTCTTTTGCATTCTACCCTACATATCCATGCTGTCATACTTTTCTTCTGATCTGCCACTTGAAAAATTTTTTGACTCTTGGTCTTGAGGCTGGATGAAGAAACTGAAAGTCCATGTACTGATTAATGCACAGAGGGGTCTTCAGTATTTCTAACAGTGGAGGACCTTCAAAGCAGTGAATCTGGTTGGAAGGGATAGAGGAAACTTGAGATGGTTGGCATCACATAACACTTAAATCAAATTGAGAAAACATCCATTGTCCATATCAAAGAGTTCAGGGACTGGTGGAGATTATCCAGGAGTTCAACTTCTCCCCTCTCCATTTCCCCTTGGATTCATCACTGTTTTCAGGGAAGAGAGAACATTTGTTAGTAACCACAGCTCATGTTTGTCAATTGCTGTACAGTTTAAGAGCATTTTCATATGCATTGTCTTGGCATTTCCCAAATTTCAAGCCTTCCTAATCTGGCATGATGATTTTCACCATATCTGTGGACCATCTGGACAGTTTAATTCCTTAATTTTTTTCTTTAAATTAACTTCGACTCACTTAAAAATGTTTAGATTTGTCCCAAGCTGTAATTTCTGTGAAATCGTGAATTCAGTGTGCTGGTTATATTTTTTTCTAAACACAGCAAAATAAGTACAGATCTTTTTTAAAAATGTTGTTCATGTGTTACCTAAAATCATCTCATTTATCCCCAGGGCTATGTGACACTACTCTTAGGAAACCATTGAATTATCTGATTGTTACTACAATCTGGTTAGCTATATATTCTTAAGCCCATTTTACAGAGGAAAAAACAAAGACCTTTGGAGATTGAATGATTAAATTATCACAGATAGAAAGTATCAGAACTAGGTGTGGAAAGCATACTTTCTGTTTCTAAGTCCGGAACATATTCTCATTTCCGGAAAGGACATTTTATCACCTCCCCTTCACATCTGAGCCCTCCATGTTACATCTCCCACCTCCATGATCACCCAAACCTCAAGGTCTGGCAAAGGTCTCTGGTGATTGGATTGCTAAATTTATTTCCTCGGTTCAAGTCTTCTTTAACCTTTCTGCTGAATCTGACCCTGTTGACCACTCCTAGAAATTCTTTATCCCAGCTCTGAGCTCCTCTGTCTCCTCATCTTCCGCTTTTACTCTGCCCATTCCCTAAAGTTTAGGATCCTTGGGGTGCTATGTGAAGCCTCTCTTTCTTCCCACCCTCTCAGGAAATCTCTTCTATGCCTTGGCTCCACCCATCACCTCCATGCTGATAATTCCCAAATCTAGATTGCTTGCTTAGACCTTGCACCTGAGGACACTGGTGGCAAAGGGACATTTACCCTCATATGTCCCATAAGGACCTCGGAGTGAACACAGCCACAAAATAACTCATCATTTTCCCCTTAGACCTTCTGGGAAAACTTCAGTTACCCCCATCTCTTCCATCTTCCTCAGCCCTCCCATCAATGCTCAGCAAAGTCCTATTTTATCTCCTAAATGTTCTTCTCATCCCAACTGCCACTTCAATTTCCTTTCATCTCTAACTTAATCTAGTGCAATAAAGTCCTCACTGGTCACTGTGCCACCAACCCCTTCATCTGTAGTTCTGCCTCTATACTACTGCCAGAATGAGCTTTCTAAAATGCCAATTGGTTTAAATCTTCCAGTGGATTTCTAGTGCCCTTAGGATAAAATCTAAATTCCTTTCTGACTTGCATAGCCAACCCCTCTCTATCCCACATGCAACGTTCAAACACCCACCACTCCTTGAAAACACCACTCAGTATAGCAACAAGCTGAATGGAAAAAAAGTAAAAAACAAAAAAAAAAAGAAAAAAAAAAAAAAAGAAAACACCACTCAGTATACAGCATAGTAAGTAAAAATGTGAACACCGGAATCCTGGCCCTGCAACTTACTAGTCCTATAATTGCAGAGGAGTTGCTTACTGTGTCTTTTTCTCTCTGGTAGATTGCAAAAAATGGCCACTAATTCTCCCTGTCACTTTGTTATGGGACTTTGCAGCTCTTCCCACGGTTTGAACCTAAGTTTGGCCTTATGATTTGCTTTGGCCAATGGAACAGAACATATAATGCAAGCAGAGACTTGAATAGTCCTTTTGCATTGGGACTCACACTCTTCCCATGCTTGGAACCCTGAGACCACCATGTAAATAAGCCCAGGCTAGCCTGGAACATGAAAAGCCTTGTGGAGGAGAACTGAGCAATCTGACCAACTTCGCTCACCTCCAGACATGGGAGTGAGGACATCCTGGATCTTCCTATCTCCAGCTGATCTATTAAACAAATGAGAGAACCCAGTAGAGATCATCTAAATAAGCTCCAAGAAGAAGAATCTCTCAATCAACCCATAGAATTGTGAATAAAATCACATGGGTTTGGTTTGGTTTTGCCCATGGGGGGTACCTGAGAAATGATAACTTGGTGTAGTTTTAAAAGTTTTAGTGGAAGTGCAATTTAATGCCATGAAAGTCATCTACTTTAAGTGTACAAGTCGAAGAATTTTAGCAAATGTATAGAGTTGTGCAACCATGACCACAATCCAGTTTTAGAACATTTCTATCACTGAAAATTTGCCTTGAACCTGTTTGCAGTTAATCGGCTCTGCCACCCCACCCCCTGGCAACCACCAATCTGCTTTCTCTTTCTATAGATGTGTCTTATCTAGACATTTCATATAAACGGAATCACACTATCTGTGGTATTTTACATATGGCTTTTTTCAGTTAGTGTAACATTTGTGAGATTCAGCCAAGTTATAGCATGCATCAATAGTTTACTATTGCTGAATAGTAATCGATTACATAGATAAATCACATTTTGTTGATCCATTTGATGGACATCTGGATTGTTCTCAGTTTTTGCCTATTTACCAATAGTGCTGCTATGGACATTCATGTTCTAGTCTCTCTGTGGACATATGTTTTCAATTCTCTTGGGTAGAAGCCTAGGAGTGGAATTGTTGAGTCGTATGGTAAATGCACGCTTAACTTTTTATGAAACTGCCGAACAGTATTCCATAGTGGCTGCACCATCTGACATTCTCAACAGCACATATGAGGGTTCCATAATCTCCTTATCCTAGTCAACTGGAAGCTCTTTTAAGCTGGGGTTGCTATGCTGTGAGAATGTGAGTCTGCTGTTGGTAACAGCCATTCACTGCATCATGCATTCAGCAAATATTATCTGAGCACCTACCACTACCTGGTTGGCTCTGGCCATGCAAGAAGACCCTAGAAACACTGTAGGATGGTAAGACACAGTACCCTAGTAACGTTGTTTCAGCACCCTGGTCCTGGTCCCCCTTGGGCCTTTCAGTTGCAGGAGACAATGAATTCCCTGATGGCAGTTTGAGTTGGATCTACTGAACTGACAGGGCCTGCCCAGTGGATCCCTCCAACCCACTGGGACCCAAATAAATCCAGGTGATTGTTCTCCCCCATTCCAGGAGGGAACACCAACCAGCCTTGGAACCTCGGGTGCAACAGAGGTGCCAGGAGACGCTGGTGCCCAGCAGTCTGTGTCGGTACCAGCTGAAACCAGAGAGAGCCTGGTGGATGCCAAGAGGAGCCTAAGTGGACCAAAGGGACAGAGGGGAAGTCTGAGAAACGGGGTCAGGTCAGGCGGATCTTTGGAAGGATTTGTTCCTAATCATACGTGAGATGCTCAAAAGCCTGGAACGCTGCTTTTCTGGGTGAAGAGCAAGAAGAGAAAACAGGATGTGTAGATACAGATGGAGATGGAGAGAGTGAGAAAGAGGAAGGCAGAGAAATGCACCAACTCTTTAGCCGCGATGTCTCTGGACCTGGGGATTGTGAGAGAATTTATTTCGTTAATTGCTTTTGCCTATGCTGTTTTCTAATTTTCAAGTTTTCCACAAAGATTATGTGTTAGTTTTTCATGCATTAAAATTCAAAATTTGAAAAAAGATCCCACAATAAACATCTTTTTTTAAAGGAAACATAAAGCCCTGGGGAAGCTCCCACACAGCTGGGAACCTGGTCGTTCGTCAGCATTTCAGCTTCTAGCGCGTCAGGCCCCCTTTCGGGCCCCGGGGTCCCAGCGGGCGGCTGGCGCTTCCTCCCCCGCGTGCCACCTGTCTGGTTGCCATGGAGACAGACCTTGCTGCGCAGACTTGGGAGCCGCAGGCTGGGAGCTGGAACCCGGAGAGCCAACCTCCGCAACAGGCTGGGGGCGGAAGGAGGAGCCAGGGGAAGCGGCGCCTCAGCTGAGAGGCCTGCGGACCCTGCAGAGGCCCCCTGCCCCGCTAACTCCGCCCTCCACCGCCCCCACCCCAGCGGGTAGAAATACAGCCGCAGCCCCGGCCGCCGCCCACAGCGTTCGGACCCGGCCTGGACTTGATCTCCCAGGCCCCGCTGAGCTGCTTGCCCGCGCTCTACGCCCATGGCTGACGGACTCTTTCAACGCAAAGCCTGGGGTCCCGAGCAGATTCGCCCGGACTCCGACCCCGAGTCCGAAGGCCTGTTTGACAAGCCTCCCCCGGAAGAACCCCCCGCCGCCCGCGCGCCCAAGTCGGCGTCTGCGGCGGGCAGGAAGGCCGGTCGGCGCGCCGGCGGGAGGGCGCAGGGTGGCCGGGCAGGGCAGCCCCCAAAGGCCGCCGCGCGTCCCCCGCCCAAGGAGGAGGAACCTCCACTGGACGAGGGCTGCTATCTCGACCATTTTCCGCACCTCTCCATCTTTATCTACGCGGCCATCGCCTTCTCCATCACCTCCTGCATCTTTACCTATATCCACTTACAGCTTGCCTGAGTGCCCAGCGCAGGACGGGGTGGGCGCAGGGCCAAGCGGGGAGGGAAAGGGAAAAAAAGGGCTCCGCATTTTGTTT
The DNA here is from genome assembly GCA_028533085.1 of Varecia variegata. Lineage (NCBI taxonomy): Eukaryota > Metazoa > Chordata > Mammalia > Primates > Lemuridae > Varecia > Varecia variegata. The sequence goes on along the minus strand of JAQIFY010002412.1, from coordinate 732 downwards.
TGGAGAAGCGCTGCACACCCTTCATGTAGCTTTCCATGCTTGTTTCTTTCCTTCTCTGTTGTCACTGCGTCTTTCATTCTGTTATCCCCTCTGTTGTCACTCTCTAACTGTCCACCAGTAGGAAGGTTCAAAGTAGTTGCCAGCAATGAAATAAGGGTGCTATTTGTACCTGCAGTTGGGGGCGGGGGCACAGTCAGCCTCCAACGTTTAGAATTCCGTGGTGCGATTGAATCCCGTTTATAATTAGGATAATGTCCCTGGAGCCTACCACTGTGTGACGTGGAGACACGCCCAGGGAACTCACCGTTTTGTGTTTGGGGAGCGCAAAGCGCGCCCAATCTTCTGTTTTTTAAGGAATAAGCCAGACCCGGGCCTGGGGCCTTCCAGAGGGGGACAGGCGGGGAGGGTCGGCGCCCTGGCCCAGACCGGGCCGGAGCCCTGTGATGCTGCATCCATTGCCCCCAGGAGGAGCCGGCTGTGTCCCAGAGTTGGTGCGGGCGGACAGGAGCGTGCAGCCCCAGGTCACGGTGAGTGGCGTTTGCCTGCGTATATTGGTGCGCCCCCAGGGGCTCGGGCTGAATGTACGGTGCGTTTTTCTGCCTTAGACTTTGCTGTTGCTTCTGGGCAGAGCCGAGATCCGTAGCCAGAGGAGCTGGCCTACCGGGAGGCCACGTTCAGGATGTGTCTGGACGTCGTGGGACCTATGGCTGCAGACCCGCCTGGACGCAGGCC
>JAQIFY010002411.1:0-13365 GCA_028533085.1 Varecia variegata | reverse complement strand
GGACCAGAGGGACCAGGGTCACCCTAGGAAGCGAACGGGGCAGCGTTAGTCTCTCCTGAGCGGGTCCCCCAAGTCCCCCACTTTGGTTTTCTCTGACAGTGAGACTCCCAAGTGCTCAGAAGGACCCTCCGGCGTGGGAATGATTCTTTCAGAGATGGCGTCTGCCGGGGGCCGGGCTGTGAGACTCTCACCTCGGTCTCACCGGGCAGCCCCATGCCGGGACGGTTGCCAGACTGGGCACCCAGTGGGCTGGGCGGGGCCACAGACACACGGGCACCCTGGGGACACTGATTGGAGCTGGCCTTGGCCGGGACCTCTGGGGGAGCAGGGCACGGCACGTCGGCAGCCCACCCTCGCATCCACGGGAAGAGCCACCAGCTCCGCGGCTGCGGAACTCGCATGCAGTTGGTGCTCACTATGTGCTCAGCAGTCAGTCAAAACGACTGGCCGTGAATCAGGGACTGTCCTCGTGGCTGTGCAGTTTCCACGTGGCTGTTGGAGAACGTGGTGCAGCTGCTTTGGATAAACTGCGGCAGCCTCATGTCAGTGCGTGACGGACGGAAGTAATTCTTACTGGCCGGTCAACGAACTGTGTGTGTGTGAGTGTGTGTGTGTGTGTGTGCGTGTGTACACATGTGCCTGTATGTCCTCAATGTACTAACATACAAGAGAGGCATCAGAGATGTCTACTTGAAAGGAAAACAGGTGCGAGAGAAAGGGTCTGACAAGCCACAGGGAGCCGCCGTGTCGCGTACACCCCAAATGGGAGAGAAAGCCGGGCGGGCGGGCGGGCGGGTGTGGCCTCGCCCTCCCCCTGCTCCTTCACGGGAACAGCCACTGGCATCGGCCCCGAGCCCCTGGGGCCACCCTTTCACGGTGCAAAGTGTCCTCAGCAGCTCCCGAAACGGTAGCTGCTTGGCTCTCCCAAGATGCAAAGGATCCCAGGAAGCACGAGTGGATTTCTGAAAGGGAGGACCCGCTGCTCACCCGTTACACCCCTCCAGTGACTGGGCCCCTCTGGCTAGCTCATCACCCAGAGGGGAAATCCAATTTTGGGGGCTAACAAAGACATCACCTTGGGGTTCGTGAGAAAACACTTACCCTGTGGCCCTTCTCACCCGGCAACCCAGCCAGGCCATCGAAACCGCGGTCACCCTACAAGGAGCACAGAAAGGCCACGTCAGACACCACCGCGCAGGTGCAGACGCAGTGGCGGCTGCCCTTCCTTGGGCCGTGTGTCACGCAGCATCCATGCAGCCCCAACCCCGGATCCTTGGTGGCCACCAGCCAGCCCTCCCGCCACAGCCAACCTCTTCTCCCCCAGACACCAACACGGGCTGCAGAGGGAGAGGTGGCTTTTGTCCCTGAGTCCCAGGCCTCGGGCCTTGATGGGTGCTTCTCGCAGCATTCTGGACAGCTGCTGTGGCGTCAATGTGCACGAGAGCCCCCATGAACACAAGGACCCCGTCACAGCTCAGCGCGGCACCCTCAGTGCCCAGAGGCCTGCCTGGTGCACAGAAGCTGCACATGCTCTTTGGCGGGGGGACTGGCGCTGCTGGCCCTCGGCACCCTGGCTCCCTGGCCGGCAGGAACTTGCCCCGTCTCATGGCTGTTGCAAACCACGAGGGTAGGATATTTTAGGTTTTCGGTAATTTTGTTGCTGAAAGACCAAAGTCTACTGGGACAGATCCAGTAATACTATACTCTCCATCTATCTCCCAGGTCACTCGTCAGCTCAGGACTCACGGGAAGCACGCTGGACTTCAGCCAAGACCGTTCACAGGGGAACAGGGGTAGTGGACACCTGGCATTTTGTGGTGGCCCAGTCTCTGTCCCTCTTCCACATAAGAGCTGCCATCCCCTTGTTGGCCCCTCATTGGAGAAGGTCACTTACTCCTCCGGCACCTCCCAAGGCATTGGGCAAAAGCTCCCAGCAGCTGAGAAGGGGGCAGACCAAGAGCGGGGGAGGCACCGCACACCCAAGTCAGGGCAGAGGGATGGACAGGCTGACGCCCAGCAGCGGGGCGGGGGGCAGTGTCAGTGGCCCCAGCAGACGAGCTCCTGGCACGGGCTTGCTCCTGCCCACAGCGGGCTCCTGCAGTCACCATGGGCAACCCCTAGGAGCCCAGACACCCCCAGCCTGGACAAGATGACCTCCTGCCCCTGGACTTGGACTTGTCCCTGCCTATGTGGCCTCATCCCCCATGCCTTCAGGAACGGTGACACGGCTGGGCTGCCATCCCCACCAGGGCTCACCCACTTGAAAGGAGCAAACTTCCCCCCAGGAAAACTAACTGTGACGGCCACACATGCTTGTGAAAAGCAGTACCCCCACCCCCAGTCTTCATGTCAAAGGCCAGAGCGACTGACCCAAACGAGTCATCACTTGTCATCATAACCACAGCCGTCACACAGCCACCATCTTGGTCGTGTCATCAGCATGGCCATAGGGACGATGGGGACCCAGGCACTGGGGCACCAGAGGGCAAGCGGCAGCCTACCTTGGGGCCAGTCTGTCCAGGCATTCCTCTGGCTCCGTCACTCCCAGCCCGACCCTGGAACAGAGGGAAACGGTCAACACAAAAGAGCCCAATGTCACCAAGGCCCCTGGGGAGCGTATGCACCCCTGGGACACAGAGCGTCCTCCGGAGCAGCCGGCTGGGACGAGGCCTTAGGGAAGGACGCGCCCTGCAAAGGGAGGGAGCAGCCTGCCTCCTGCAGCCCAGGCGGGCCCGCAGCTCCAGGCACTGCTGAGGGGCAGCCCCAGCCCAGAGCGGGGCTCTGTCATCCCGAACTGCTGTCACTGGGCGCCAGGTCACAGCACCAACACTCACCCGTCGTCCGGGCTTCCCCGCCGGACCAGGCGGGCCCTGCACTCCTCGGGGACCCTGCCAGGAATCAGAGGACAGAGGGTCAGTGTCGCGTCTGTCTTTTTCGGAGGAAGGAGCAAAGCCTCATCTCTGTGTGTGCCAACCCCGCCCATGGCTCGTGGCCCCAGCTGCCAACACACGGGCATCCCGGGGATGGCACATGGATCTGCCCGGAGTGGGGACAAGGGACAGAAAACACAGCCAGCTCCTTCCTGCCACGGGCGCCAGTGACTTCTGTCCCACTCTCAGTGTGGCATAAAGGATGACAATTCCCACCCATTTCCTTGAAGAAATGCAGCGACTGGGGCACCGCCACGCACACGGTGACTGTGCCCAAGAACGGGGACGCCCTCCAGGGGGCAAAGGCAAGGCTGCCACGTACCTGCGGCCCCATGTCTCCCGGCTCGCCCTTCAGTCCTCCGCTCCCAGGAGGGCCCTAGGGAGACAGTTTGGGTTAACACCGCTCAGAGGAGGGACAGGCGCAGCTGAAGGCTGTCGGGGGGACGGGGCTGGGTGGGGGGTAGGAGCTACACGTGGATCTGCCCTGTGGGGCAGGGCCTCGCCCCAAAGCCAGCACATGGCATTCGGCACCCACAGCCCGACCCGCCTGCCTTGAACAGAACCAGCATGGGAAACTGTCTGGATCACTTCCCAGTTTGGAATGAAATTCTAGACTGGGGAGCTCACGGGAACCACAAACCCGTGGAGACATTTCTGTCTCCGGGACAAACTTGACTGCGGTCCCTCAAAGTCCCCAGCTTCAGGCAATGTGTGCACACGCTCGCCCATTTGCGGGCGGCTGACGCTGACTCCGCCTCTGTGACAGGGCCCCCGTGGCACCGAAACCCTGCATCTCCTTACAAACTCACACTTCGTGGAGACCCCAAAACCCAGCCCTGGTGCCCAACACTGTGCCTGCACCTGAGCGACCTGGGCACACCCCGTGCGTGTCTTGTGCACCAAGGACCTGGTGAGAGCTGAGCGGAGGCCACAGGGCCAGCGCAGGGCTAGGCAGGACATGCTGTGGCTGTCCCCACGTTGAGTTATTCTGACTCTAAAACAAGGCTGCAAAGATCGATGGGGCCTGGAAGGAGGAAGCTTGGATCCCTGGTTCATGAGGCAACGTCTCGGCCAGTCTGAGAGGGGGCCTGGCTCCCAGATCTGCCAATCACTTACCATGGGGCCGGGTCTCCCCGTGAGACCCATCGGGCCAGCGGGTCCCCTCAGTGCCAGCTGCAAAAGAAGACGGGACACGCTGAGGAAGGGGCGAGGCCAGCAGGGAAGGGGCAGACTGGACAGGGCAAGGACAGAGGCTCTGCGGGCAAAGGTCCCCCGATCTCCCGGGAGCCCACCCACCTTACTGCCACGGGGCTCTCAGTGCCAACCGAGTGCAGCTGGGGTCAGCGCCCACCTCCTCCCTTTGGGGGGCCCCATGAGCTCCTTTCTCTCTGTCCCCACCCCCACAGCGAGGGCCGCTCTCTGCCCTTTGCCCTTGGCTGAACCGCAAACAAGCCTCCCTGTCCAGGTGGGGGCGGGGGATGCTTCCCACGGAGCCCAGGTCACATCCCAACAGACTTTGTTTCCCGGGAGGCGCTTTGATCACACTCCAGCGACGGGGGAGGTGTTTGGGGGGTGGGAAACCCACACTGCCTGGGCTGCCACCCACGACCCCATCCGGATGTGACCCCACCTGCCACCTCACAGGCTCAACCTGCTTTCCCGAAGGAGCGCTTCTGCTCCCGCTACGTGACTCTGTTTCCCCAGCAAGACGCCATTTTTATTGCAGAAGATTATTTTGCATTATGAAACCTTACAAGCCCCTCACCACTCGGCTTCAATTAAAATACCCACCGACAAGAGGCCGGCCGGGCAGGCCCAAGTCAATAAATCCAGCACAGGTAATGGGGTTTGTTACGCACCGTGCTGCATCACTCGGGCAATTTGTTCCGTAGCGACAACTCGATACTTACGCTGTCCTGCAATCACCCATGCGCTCTGCTCATTAACATCTACTCCGGCCGCGCGGGAGCCACATAAATATTCCTCAAACGAGGGATACTCAGCAGCTTCCTTGCGCTCCACTGAAGGGTCACCCGCCCACCCCACCCGCGGGGCGGCATCTACTCCTGCCGCGGGTGATCGGCAAGGCAGCTCGCTAATGAGCCAACTTGCAACAAAGAAGCAAATGCTCCTCTGCAGACCCTACTCCTGGGGACCCCCCAGGCCGAGAGCCAGGGGCTCCGGAGCCCAAGGGGTCTCGCCCAGAGGTGCCCGGCTGTGCCCAGCCCCAGCCCAGGAGCTCGAGGCAGCCCCAGGGCACCGCTCCCAGGAGCCACCGCAGTTTCCCTGTGCATCCCGGAGCCCAGCAGAGAGCCTGCGTTCAGGGGAGGACGGCCAAGGGCGGAAGTGGGCCCGTGAGGTCAGAGGTAACGGAGGGGCCCAGAGGCCCTCACAAAGTTAGAACCTGGACCCTCAGAGAGGACAAAGAACCCTGAGAAGCCTCCCCATTCCTCATGCGCAGAGAACACAGAGGACTGGATGCTCCCACAGTCCAGACCCACAGGCAGACACGCGGGGTCAGGGAGGCACCTGCCCTCCAACAGGCCTGAGCTGGTCCCCAGTCCCGTCAGCCCACGGGCAGGACCCTGACCCCTCAGCACCCGGGACCCGCGCACTCACCCTGGCCTGCTGGAGGATGGCTTGCGCCTGGGACTCCTGGGCTGAGACCATGGGGCCTTTGGAGCCTGCGTCACCACCACCGCCAAATCGGAACTGCAGGTGCAAGACGAGTGTCACCGGGGTGCGCTGATGTTGAGCCCGGGCCGGACCCCAGGCCAAGGCTGTGCCCACGGTCCTCCTGGGTGACCGCAGAGCCTTGGAGCGTCTGGTGTGGCACCCTCTGGCCCCAGACCCTATGGCAAACACTGTCCACCCCAGGGGTGTGGAAATGCCCCCAACCCCCATCAATTTCAGGCCCAGGGACCCCTGGAGACCCCCTCCCCGTGTCCAGGAAGCCCTTGCTGGTGTCCAGAGGGTCACACCCTGAGACCCCACAGCCCCCAGGTATTGCTGAGAAAAGCCAAGGGCAGAATGGAACTGGCTGCATGGAGGAGGCCTGGGAAAGACGTCCCCACCCCCCAGTAGGGCTCCCTGACCGTGCCCAGGCCCCAGGCACCAGATGGGCGGCCAGCACGGGGTCCCAGAAGGCAAACCTCAGTCACAAGATGGACGCACGAGACCAGTTGGCAGCCTGGGAGAGGTTCTCACCCTCCCGGCCGGCTCCCCATGAAGGAGATGGTCTCATCCCTTCAGCGGACCCCCAAGCTCAGGGGAAGGTCAAGTTCAGGGAGGGCCTGAGTGGGGGGTGGGATGCCCACACAGCTTTCTTTTGGACAGAGGGACCCATTCCCTCTTGGAGCTCAACCCTCGCCAGCGCCTGGGGACAGGCGGGCACCGTGTCCATCCCGCCCATCCGCCTCGTCAGTGGGACACCCCGAAGAGCCCAGCTGGCTGAGCCTGGGTGCTGGGTGGCTCACGGCTATCAGAGGGGAGCCCGAGGTACTCCCGCCTGTAAAATGTACCTTGGGGTACGATGGAGATGGTGCCTTTATCAGGGACCCCAAGAAAAAGCCTGAGAACCAAATGTCCCCACCTCCCGTATCTGCCCTCGAAAGGGGAGTCCATGTGAGCTTCCCGCCTTCTCCACAAGGGCCCGCCGTGAGGGCTGGGTGCTCGGGGCTGAGGGGCAGGGGGGTGCACCCAGCGGGGCGACTGCCCACCACGGGGCGCTCACGTCAGGGGACGCGCTGGACCCTGGGGGCCAGGCCAGGCTGCCTTCGAGCCGCCCCCCAAGCCCCGGGGGCCCATCTGTGAAGCAGAGGTGGGAGGGCCTCCTCCTCCACTCTGCCACGGACACGGAAAACAGGGCCCTGGGCCTCATTTGGACACCGTGCTTAGATCCAAATCTAGAAAGTTCTGGAGTAAAACACCGTGGCTACAAAAGATGACAGATGACCAAAGAGGTGGCTTCCAAGGCCACACCTTGGCTGTCTCCTGTTGACAAGCACTGGTTGGCTCCCCAGGAGCTGAGCGCTCGACCCCGCGTGGCAGGGAGGGAGAAAGGCCGCCCGCACCAAGAGCCCAGTTTCACGAGCTCCCGACCTGGGCCCCCGAGGGGTCCCACCCTCCCCGCCGCCCACCCACAGCCCAGGTACTCACCGGCAGCATGAGCATGGTCCCGGGGGGGCCGGGCAGCCCATCGGCCCCAGGAAGGCCTGGGCGTCCAGGGGGACCCTGTGGACGAGGGGCCAAGAAGGCGGGGTCAGCGAGCGGCCAGGGCAGGGCTTGGCTGTGGTGAGAACGGGGGCGCGGAAGACGTGGCCCACCCGGGAAACACCCTGAAAGTGCACAGAGGGTGCAGGATCCCATGGCAGAGAATGTTCCAGAAACCCCAGTCCAAAGAAGGGAGGGACACGGCTGTGAGCTGAGGATCAGGAAGGGCAGAGGGTGAGGAGGGACGGAGGCCTGGCTGGATCTCGAGGAATTCAGGGAGAAGAGAGGCGGGAGGTCGCCTTGCATGGGGGGTGGGCAGTGTCAGCCCCGTCATTCCAGGAACCCCCTTCCTGGTTTTACACCGACAGGAAACAAGAACTGGAGCCTCAAAGGCCCAGTTCCACCCGTGCTGCCCGCGGGGGGCTCAGCCTGCATCTGGCTCCACCCGTGGCCTGGGGTTGCTCGGACGGAAGCCAGAGCCAGGTGTCCACGCGCTTGGACAGGCGCATGCGGGAATGCAAACGGCGCGGCGCCCTCGCCAGACCCGCTAATCTGGTCTCTAAGGCAGGACCCGACAGACGCCCCAGGACTGGACTCTCGAGAGAAATCCAGCCAGTTTGGGGACTGTGCGATGCAAAACCAGGGAGGGGCTGGTTTTCAGCACCACGCGTCATCTCCCGCCATTCCGCTGGCACAGGTGACCCCAGCGGGCTCCGGGTCCGTGAGGATGTTCTGCGTAGAGACGGGAGCTTAACTGCCCCGGTGGCACGGCCCCCAGGGCCACACTCCAGGGTAACTGACCCGTGACGGCAGTGTGTGCGTTCAGACCACCCCAGCGCGACACTCCCAGCGAGGAACGTGAGATTCCCTCCCAGTTCCCGGCCGGGAAGACAAAGACCCTGAGTGGTTCTTCGGGAACTCTCTAGAAGGGTGAAATCACCTGGGCCTGATCCCAAACTGGCCTGCCTTTCGTTCGTAGTTCTGTTTTTATAACATAAGAAGTAGCTCGTGTTATTCTGAAACGCACAACACACATTTATAGGGTGAAAGTGAAACCCCCTTTGCCTCCAGACGTGACCGGGGCTAACGCTCTGTCCCGCAGAGCTGATGGGCGGGGAGGAGGCTTCCAGGTCACGCAGGGAAAAGCCCTCCCAGACAGACAGGTGACGGAGACCAAGCAGGTGAAGGGGAACGGAACACGCCGCCCAAGCTGTGCCACGGTGGCATGGGCATAGCTTCGTGCCGAAGCCAAATGGGAACCCACAGCCACGGGGAGGGCTCCCCTACGTCCCTCCTGTGTGCAGGCCGCATAACCCCCTTCCCGCCACCCGCTCTCCCCAGCCCGCTCCCGCGTCAGCTCTTGGAGAGGAGACGCCCGCCTGAGGCAGCACAGACCTCACTGCCAGGACCTCACCTGCCAAGAGGTTCCCGTGTTTGCTAGTCACTTTCCCACGGTTTGTCACCCCTCGAAGCCCCAGGCCCCTTCCTTTGTGGAGCCACTTCTGCACCTTGCATTTCCCAGGCCCCCAAGTCCAGCCACTTCCTCTGGTTTTCACTGCGTGGCTGTGACGCCCCGGTGCCCGTAGGATTAGAAAGCACTCATCAAACTGTGCGTCTTTCCTCCTATGGCTCTGTCTCTCGTCAGCTTAGTAGGCCTCGGACGCTGAACCTCCGAGGATAGAGAAAGTTTTCCCTCTATGACACCGGGACCCGGAGGTCGCCCGCTGGCAGGCAGCAGGGTGGGGTGCTGGTCCCACGCCCGGGGACTGCTGGCAACACCCTCCCACGTGGAAGGGCCCTGGGGAGGCCAGTGGGCTGCAGGTGTCCCCAGACTCCAAGGACAGCAGGCTCTGGAGGACTAGGCCTCTCTGCCGACCAGGCCTCCGTGCCCTCGCTCCTGGACCCCGACTTGAATTTAAGGGGAGCAGCTGCCGAAACCCACGTATTCTACTGTCGGGGCCGCTGGCTCCTCCAGCAGAGCAGCTGGCTCAGGCAGCGGTTCCCTGAGGCACGGGCAGGGCCACCTGCCTCTGGCCCTGAGCCAGGTCCAGCCCAAAGGCCGGGACCAAGTGGAGAGGGCGCCCTCCAGCTCACACCACTGGGCTCCCAGCGCTAGGCCAGTGCCGGCACCGTGGGCATCGCCCATCCTACATCTGGGGAGAAAGCAGCGTCCCCCAATGCCGTGCGGCCCACTGTCACTAGCATGTAGACTCAGCCACACGTGTGGGTCCCTCCAAGGGTGGCTCTGCAGGGGGGACTTGGCCACGGCCCCGTCTCACACAGATCTGTGGGGAGGGGTCTCTGGAGCGAGCTGGGCTAGGCTGCAGCCCCGACACCAGCACGTGCCCCCAAAAGGGTGACAAGCTCCCCCTCACCTCCTGCCCAGGAGGACCTCGAGGTCCTGCCAGGGCTTACTCTCCCCAAACCCGCCCAGTCTTCCTGGAGCTCCGGGGCCTCCCACCTCACCGCCCTGAGCACTGCTGCCAAGCCACCGGGCAAGACACAAGACGCCCCCAGACAAGTCCCTGCACAGTTGCCTCTGAAGGCAGGGTCAGGGTCCCTAGCCGTGGGAACCCTGACGTTACCCACCACCTCCCATGTGACCCGACCCAGCCCTCCATCCGACCCCCAAATACCTGCACGGTCCACACCCCGCTCCAGGCCGTGGGCCAGGCCCTGGGATAACACCCACCCAGAGCCACACACGCCTGCTCCTCTCATGGTCCCATTGTGTCACACTCACAGTCACCAGGACAGCAGGAAACGCAATAGCAGAAAGAGAAGACACAAGGGCCCTGCCACAAGGACCCACCAGGCTGCAGTACTCAGAGTGCCCGCCAGGTGTCACACGGGAACCGCGGCGGCACAGCTTCATCTCCCGCGGCAACACAAGGACAGGTCCCCTGACCCAGGGCCAGGAGGGGTGAGTGGGCAGGGTCGACCTGCGGAACTCTCCAGCAGACGAGGGGCAAGGCGGGCTCCGGGCAGCGAGGCCGTGCCCCGCAAGGACAGAGACGGCGCAGGAGCTCCGCAGCTGCCACTGCTGTGAGCCGGCCGGGCAGCCTCCGGCCTACGGGGCTCGCTCTTTCCGGAACCGCCACCCCCGGCACGGGGCTGAGCCACAGCCGACCTCTGGGGGTGGTGTGAGCAGCACCGGGTCGGGGGCAATTTGAAGACGGAAATCAATGTGCCCCCTGTCACCGCCACACCCAGGGACAAACTGGGCCACAGAGCAGGGAGGATGCAGGGACAGCCCCACCGCGTGGTAATCTCGGGGACCCGAGTCAACCTCTTACCCTTTCTCCAGGGTCACCGACTTGGCCTACGGGACCAGTAGTTCCTGGAGGTCCAGGAAGACCCTAGAATGAAAAATGAAGTCAGGACGGAGTTAAAGATGCAGGACAGGCAAAGCCCCTCCCCACCCGGCTCAGCCAGGGTGCAGGTGGGGCCTGGGACCCAGGTGTCTGCAACAGGGGCGACCCCCCTCTTCTCCACCCAAGAGATTTGAGGGGTGTCACCAACCCTGCCCCCCCAAGAGCGCCTCCCACAAGTCACAGGAAAATAAAACCTGATACTCACGGCGGGGCCTTCCGGGCCAGGCGGCCCCTCGACGAGCATGCCCTGGAAGGGACAGAAAGGACAGTGAGACCCGGCCACCCTCCCAACACCCGGCCCCAGCTGCCTGCACAGCCTCCAGCTGGGTGGCCGAGAGGCCCACAGACCCCTGGGCAGCTCCTGGCTGTCCTGGTGGGGTCTCGGGCAGCAGAGTCTCCAACGGGGGCTGTGCTGGAGGCCGCAGTGACTGTCCCCTGGCATCCCAAGGCCGAACAACAAGCCCTGGCCAGTGGCCAGTGACTGACAGGCTCCCGTAAGAGCAGCAGCGAGAGAAGCACCTGAAGATGCCGCGACGGGGGAGGGACCCGACCACGGGGCTGCCTGGTCTGCCGCCCGAGGGAGGGGTGGGCCCCAGGACACGGGGGCCCCGCTGGATCCGGGGAGATGAGGGAAAGAGGCATCGCAGGCCCCAGGCTGGATTTCCGTCCCCAGCCAGGACAACTGTCAGGCCTGGTGCTGTGGCCTCCAGCCCTCTCCTCCCTCTGGGTGGTAAATGCTTCCTCCCACGCACACAGCAGCAGCCCAGAGCACGGGGACACCCAGCCACATCCACCTGGGTGCTCGGCTTCCCTCCCTCCCCAGCCATCCCCTCCCCAGCCAAGGCCCAGCTGCCTGCAGCAGCCACCTCACTCTCTCTAATCCCAAATGTGGACAAGGCCTCCTGCCCCCAGTTGCCTGAGCCCCAGGAGAGGTGACGTGAGCAGCGACATGGGCAGTGACGTGGGCAGCGACGTGGGCAGTAATGTGGGCAGCGGTGGGAGCGGGGGCTGCAGCTCCCTGCTGGACGGAGCCCCCTGGCCCAGGAGGCTCTCCCTGCTCTGGGACCCCCATTTCCAGCCTCTATCCCAGGGCAGGGCTTTTCTCTTCACTTCTGACCTGTCAATGCCAGGGTCGGGCACCCCCTGCCCTACATGTCCTCCACGTCCCACGCCCACTTCGGGGGACCTGAGGCAACGTGCTCCCACCGGGGAGGGAAAGGGAATCCCACCAGGCAGGATCTGCAGGCTGAGAGGGCAGCGGGATGGCACCCAGCCGTCCTAGGACCACACACGCCGGGCTGGACCCTGCATGCTGCATGGCGTAGCCACATGGGGGGCAACGAACAGTGGTAGCCCCTCCCCGTTAATTCCTGTGACCCCTGGAGCAGGGTGAGAGGGCACCTGGCCCCGGGCAGGTCTCCCTGCCTTCCCTTCCTCCAGACCAAGGGGAAACCAGCACGGCCGCACTCGGGTGACTCTGCTGCGAAAGGGAGCCGTCCTCTTGGGGAGCCCGGGCAGGTGCCGTGGTTTGCACGTGGTCCTCAAAGTTCACGCTGGGAACCTAAACCCCAAGGCAGCAGTGTGGGGATGTGGAGCCTTTGAGAAGTGACCAGGCCCTGAGGGCTCTGCCTTCCAGCATGGACTGATGCGGGAGTGGGTTTGTTGTAAAGGATGAGTTTGGCTCCCTTCTCTCTCTCCGCCTTCTGCCGCATCATGACGCCACATGAGGCCTCGCCAGACACCCGTGGCATGCTCGTGGGCATCCCAGCCTCCAGAGCCACGAGCCAATGAACTTCTGCTCATTGCCAACCACCCGGCTGTGGTGCTCTGCTACAGTGGCACAAAGCGACCGAGACAGCACACCGCCAGTGACGAAAGGGTGTGCCCAGCAGAGGAGTGCGGCAGCCGGCAGGCTGGGCACCACAGGCTGGGCACCAGGCTGGTGACAGACACACAGTCAGGGGGCTGCAGAGCTCCCCAGGACCCCCATTCTGCCCACCAGGGCTCCACACTCACCGGGAAGATGTACGCTGTGTTCACACAGATGCACATTCAGAGAAACACGTGTACGCATGATACATACAGAGAGTTCAGCCAAACAGCCTCCGAAACCCCAGCTTCCCACTTCCCCTCTGACAAAGACAGCCGGGAAGGCTCAGCACATGAGCTGGGATTGAGTGAGAAACCACTAGCCACACAGGGCCCGGGGGCCACAGCTGTCTTCCCAGACACACACGCCGTTGTTCTCGGGGAACTGGGGCAAGGCGGGCGGGGATCTCCCGAGAGAGCCGACCCCAGATGGCTCCAGCTCGGCTTGGGAAGGAAGCTGGGAGCAGCTGTGTGCACGGGTTCGGCAGAGGGGATTCCTGGACCTTCCCAGGCAAAGTGTGGCCAGTTCCACACCCAGCCCAGCCAGCACCACTGCCAGCCACAAGGGCCACCAGGGCAGTGGCATGAGGGGAGGGGTCTCACCGTGGTTGATAAAACCTCACCACATCCTGGCAATTTGCCAAGAGGGCACTTAGGTGCTCTTACCACAGAGAAAGTAAGAAAGGACATGAGGGGACGGGTATGTCACTTTGCTTGAGGTAGCGGTCACTCCACCATATATACACACACCAAGGTAAGTACAGCAAACATCGTTAATCACATGCGATTTAGAACAAGAAATAAAAGATCTCAGACTTTGCTGAAGTCAAAACAATGCTTAACCAAGGTCCACCCATCCATCTGTCAAACAACACGTTGAAAAAAGAAAAAACCAACAGCAGAAGGTGGAGATAGAGATTCAGACGCCCCTGAGGGACGCCCACCAGCTGGCCTAAGCCCCTGGGTCTGGCCCTCCCCGG
>JAQIFY010002410.1:0-13367 GCA_028533085.1 Varecia variegata | reverse complement strand
GGGGACTGGAGGTGGGTAAACTCACAACTAATGGATGTGGTGCGCATTGTATGGGGGAAGGGCACGCCTCTAGCCGCCCTGGCTTGGGTGAGTCAAAGTCATTACTTGTAACCAAAATGTTTGTACCCCCATAATATCCTGAAATAAAAAAATAAAAATAAAAGAAGTATGATTTGGTAAGCGGTACAGGGAGGCAGAAGAACAGGATGCAGTTCCCTGAAGTACAAGGAAGCCACCGTGAGAATCGTCCTGGGGACCCCACCATCTGGAGATGCCAAAGAGTGGTGGTGTCCAAACTGAGGAAGCACCTGCGTCCAGGAAAGCAGGGCGGGCGAACGGCCAGCACGTGAGCCTCCAAGGCCGGGGCTCTCGCCTGCGCCCCTGCTTTCTGAGATCCCTCACAGCTCCACTGAACAGAAGAATGTTAACTTAAAAATAGTACAGATGGTGTGCAATCTACAACTAAAGTCACTGGGGGGGTTGATTTTAGCAATTTAGTATTTTGGTAAAGTATACAGGCTCTGGAGACAGACAGGGTGTGTATCCCAGCTCAGCTACTTACAATACTATGTGTATGGCCGGGCGCGGTGGCTCACACCTGTAATCCTAGCACTCTGGGAGGCCGAGGCGGGAGGATCTCTTGAGATCAGGAGTTCGAGACCAGCCTCAGCAAGAGCGAGAGCCCATCTTTACTGAAAATAGAAAGAAATTAGCTGGCTAACTAAAAATAGAAAAAAATTAGCCGGGCATGGTGATGTATGCTGTAGTCCCAGCTACTCGGGAGGCTGAGGCAGCAGGATCGCTTGAGCCCAGGAGTTGGAGGTTGCTGTGAGGAAGGTTGACGCCACGGCACTGTAGCCCAGGCAACAGAGTAAGACTCTGTTGCAAAAAAGAAAAAATACTATGTGTATGATTCTGGGCAAATTACATAGCCCCTCTGGACCTCAGATTCCTCTTCTGTAAGATGGGAATGATAATTCCTGCTTCATAAAATTGTTGGGACCATTAAACAACTTAATACAGTATTTATGTGCCTAGATCAGTGACAACACATGATAGAAGAATTAACTACTGTTACCAGTACTGGTGCCTATGGACATTTCATTATCCATTAATGATTAGAAAAATACAAGGGTGAGAACCTTGGGTCAATTTTTTAATTAGTTTAAAAATTGAGACTCTGTCTCAAAAAAAATTAAAATTATTGCTCTTTGGGGAAGGGAGGGGAAAAATAAATAAATAAATAAAATTATTGCTGTGTGAAAGAAATAATTAAAATGAAAGAGATAAGCCACGGACTGGATATATTTTTGCAAAACATATATCTGATAAAGAGCTTATACCCAATTTATTTATTTATTTATTTTTTTGAGACAGAGTCTCACTTTGTTGCCCAGGCTAGAGTGAGTGCCCTGGCGTCAGCCTAGCTCACAGCAACCTCAAACTCCTGGGCTTAAGCAATCCTACTGCCTCAGCCTCCCGAGTAGCTGGGACTACAGGCATGCGCCACCATGCCTGGCTCATTTTTTCTATATATTTTAGTTGGCCAGATAATTTCTTTCTATTTTTGGTAGAGACGGGGTCTCACTCTTGCTCAGGCTGGTCTCGAACTCCTGACCTTGAGCGATCCACCCGCCTCGGCCTCCCAGAGTGCTAGGATTACAGGCGTGAGCCACCATGCCCGGCTGATAAAGAGCTTATACCCAATTTATAAAGAATATTTACAATTCAATAGTAAGATGAACAACCCAATAAAAAATGGGCAAAAAATTTGAAAAAGTACATCACAAAAGAAGCTATATCTACTGCTTTTCTGGGATTAAATGGGAAAAAAAAAAAAAACCAAAAGAAGCTATATGAATAACCAATAAACACATGAAAATATGTTCAACATCGCTAGTCATCAGAGAAGAGCAAATTAAAACCACAAGGGGATATTTGGAAGCACACAGATACATAAATGTTTACAACTGTTATAGACATACAATGGCGTCATTCTTTAAATTTGATTTATTCATACAATGTTGTGAATATGTTGTTAGAATAATATTTGCTAGACTTTCTTTATTTTCCCTGCATGGGAGTTTTCTGGTGAAAACCAGAAAATCTGCTAGATAAATTCTAAAGGAGGTGTAACATTTATTAGACTTTCTTGAATACTGTCTCTCTCTACAGATATACAAATGAACTTAGAATATATATGTACTATATATACATTTTTAAGAAACATTATGTATGATTTATTTTTTGAGACAGAGTCTTGCTCTGTTGCCCTGGGTAGAGTACGGTGGCATCATTGTACGTAACTCACTGCAATGTCAAACTCCTGGGCTCAAGTGATACTCTTGCCTCAGCCTCCTGAGTAGCTGGGACTACAGGTGTGCATCACAACACCTGGCTAATTTTTCTATTTTTAGTAGAGATGGGGTCTCACTCTTGCTCAGGCTAGTCTGCAACTCCCGGCCTCAAGCAATCCATCTGCCTCGGCTTCCCATAGTGCTAGGATTACAGGCATGAGCCATCTCACCTGGCCATTTTTTATTCTTATGCAATCTTATAATATATTCTTATATAATCTTATAAGATATACAATCTTACAAAACTTTTACAATTTTGTGTTTCGTGGAAAAATATCAATGAGATACCACTACACATTCACAAGAGTGGCTAAAAATTAAAAAGACTGACAATACCAAGTGTTGGCAAGGATGTGGAGGCACTGGAACTCTTATTCATTGCTAGTGGGAATGCTACAGTGTGCAGCCACTTAGGAAAACAGTATAGAGTGCCTTATAAGGTCTCCAGCCTGGGCAATATAGTGAGACCCCCATCACTACAATAATTTTTTTTCTAAAAATTAGTTGTGTGTTGTGGCATGTGCCTGTAGTCCTGCTACTAGGGAGGTCAAGGCAGGAGAATCATTTGAGCCTAGGAGTTTGAGGCTGCAGTGAGCTACCATCATACCACTGCACTCCAGCCTGGGTCACAGAGCGAGACCCTGCCTCTAAAAAAAATAAACACACATTCACCATATGGCCCAGCAATCCTACTCCTAGGTAATTACTCAAGTAAAATGAAAACATATGTCTACATAAACACATAGACATGAATGTCCATTCAGCAATATTCATAACAGCCAAAAACTAGAAACAATCCAGGTATCCATCAATAGGGGGAATAGATAAACTGTGGTATACTCATAAAACAAAATATTATGCAGCAATAAAAAGGGATGAACAATGACACATGCAACAACATGGATGAATCTCAAAAAACATTATGCTGAGTGAAAGAAGCCTTATACCAAAGAGCACAGATCACGATTCTTATGGTGGAGAGATTTAAAATATTGGTTGCTCTCACCTGTTAACAATAGAAGAAAGAAAACATAATAGAAAAAAAAAAGAATGAAATTATTGGTTGTTTCTGCAGGGATGGGGAGGAGAAAAAAAACTCCAGACTGAGGTCAAAAATTTTTTTAGGAAGTGAACTGCTCCCCTCTTCTCTTAATTCTTAAATGGCTTAGTTTGCTATTCAGTTAGTTTCTTCAAATAGCTCTTGTTCCTTGTCTCAGCAAATTTTACCTCCTGTACTGACTGGCACTTTGGTCTCAGAGAGTTGAAAGTTTTGACAAGTAAGTTGAAGACTGCATCAGAGGAACACAGTGTGGAACAGCATGCCTTGCTGGCCTTCCAAATGTCTCCCAGGGGTCACAATTTCACCTGGTCACTTTTACAAAAGAGCACTAATAAACTAGATTTATAACTCATAGCATGAACAGATCTGAAAAGTTAAGATAAAACACATGTAGTATAATGTCATTTATGCAAAATTTTAAAAGATACACATTGCATTTTTTTTTTTTTGAGACAGAGTCTTGCTCTGTTGCCCGGGCTACAGTGAGTGCTGTGGTGTCAGCCTAGCTCACAGCAACCTCAAACTCCTGGGCTCAAGCGATCCTCCTGCCTCAGCCTCCCGAGTAGCTGGGACTACAGGCATGCGCCACCATGCCCGGCTAATTTTTTCTATATATATTTTTAGTTGGCCAGATAATTTCTTTCTATTTTTAGTAGAGATGGGGTCTCGCTCTTGCTCAGGTTGGTACACACTGCATTTTGATTGTAGAATCATATATATTAAAAAAATAAACAGACAGGAAATGCATGTACTAACTTCAGGATGTTGGTTGCTTCTGGGGACAGAGAGGAATAGGGCTGGAGAAAAGTACAAAAGGAACATCAGTTGTACCTAAATCTATTTGCTATCTATCAATATTAAATAGAGATCTGAAGCAAATATGGAAAATTGTTGAAATTTGTTAAGTTTGGGTTAGGGTGGTCATTTTGTTACAGCACTTTTTACTTCTCTGAGAGTTTGAAATTTTTCATAGTCAACCACAACAAGAAGACTGAGACAGACATCAGCCCTGCATCTCCCCCAGCTGTGTCTGCCTTGAGGTATTTAATAGAAAAAAAAAAAAAAAAACTGGCTGGGCGCGGTGGCTCACGCCTGTAATCCTAGCACTTAGGAGGCCGAGGCGGGCGGATTGTTTGAGCTCAGGAGTTCGAGACCAGCCTGAGCAAGAGTGAGACCCCGTCTCTACTAAAAATAGAAAGAAATTATCTGGCCAACTAAAAATACATATAGAAAAAAAAATTAGCCGGGCATGGTGGCGCATGCCTGTAGTCCCAGCTACTCGGGAGGCTGAGACAGTAGGATCGCTTGAGCCCAGGAGTTTGAGGTTGCTGTGAGCGAGGCTGATGCCACAGCAGTCACTCTAGCCCAGGCAACAAAGCGAGACTCTGTCTCAAAAAAATAAATAAATAAAAATAAAAATAAAAATAAAAACCAATTATCTCATGAGAGCTTTCTTAGTAGCATCTTGGGGAAGGAAAATCCCCTTTCCTTCTTAGCAACTGTTCTCAGGAAATTGATAGCCACATCTTCCCTTTTCCAAATATCAACTTCTATCAACCGATAGTTCCCAGGAAATAGCTCCTATTCAATACAGTTCATGGTCAAACCAGTCAAGTCTAAACCACATCACTCTTTGGAACTTGAGCATAACTTGAAGGGTCCCTTCCAACTTGGGGTTTCTTTGATTGATCCATTTTTTAAAAGATTTTTCAAGTTATGCGATCCTTTTTTCCTCAGCCATCAGTAGAAAAATACCATCAGTTATACCTATAGGTTTGGGGTTTTGTTTTTAGTAATGTAATTAGCAACTTGGCCACTGGATGTTACTCTTGTTGAGCAAAAAAAAAAAAAAAAAAAAAAGAGAAAAGAAAAGAAAACCATGTATCTGGAAGCCACATCTAAAATTTTCAAGGGAGCTCTTACCCATCAGTGGGTGAGGAGATTGCTTTATCTGAAATACTGGATGATTAGAGAAAGCACAATGTACTATTTAAAAAAAAAGAAATCAGACTTTAAGACCAGCATCAGTTTCCAACCAAATCTACGACCAGGGTCAGCATTCATCGATGATGTTTCAGATTAAACATCACAATTAAATGTGTAACTTGGATAGTCACCTACACTTCTTTTTATTTTATTTCCAGGACACATACAACATTTCAATATGCCATGATATTGACTTATTTGTTTTGTTTATTGTCTGTCTCTCTACCCCAGAATGTGCCTCCAGTGTAGCTGGGATCTGGGTCTGCTGAATTCATTGATGTTCACCAAGGGTCTAACATGGTTCCTGTGATATAGCTGGTGTTCAATAACTTGGGGTTGAATGCAAGAATGAACTTGTGCGTCTCATAATCCCTATCTGCCAAATGATGATCCTAATGATAAAACAAGAGTATCCTAATGATACTACATGTCAGGCCTTGGGCTAAGCACTACAAACATGATCTCATTTAATCCTTTCAACAAGCCTGTTTCCTAAATATCAGTCCCACTTTGCAAACAGGAGACTTAGAAAGGGTAAGTAAACTGCTTAAGATCACACAGCAGCTAAGAAGCAGGTCGGGGATTCGGATTTGGAGTCTGCAAAACTCCAAAGGCTGCTTTTTTTTTTATTTTTTTTTAATTTTTTTTTTATTTTTTTTTCATTTTCATGGGTGCATACATAGAAGATAAAAAGGCTGCTCTTAAACACTGCCTCACATGCCCACTATCTAGGAGCGTGAGATGTACAACACCAGAAAAGAACAGATTTCTCTGCACTCCAGTTAGACCTGGTGACTTCTCAGCATCCAGCCACTCCATCTCCCTTTACGGGCTCCCCTTCCTTTGTCACACATGGCACACTCACAGGAAGAAATCTGGAGGTCCACTCCAGTCCAGCCCCACTCCCACCACCAGGCACAAGACCTGTCCCAAAGCCATGCTTGTTAACAATGATGTCAATTCATCAGACACACCCACTTCTTGAAGTTGAAGTGCAACCATGATCTTAGAAGTGTTGCTTAGGGGGAAAAGTTTAAGCTTTGGAACACTACATCCTAAATTCAAATACTATTTCTGTTCTTGCCACCTGTGTGACCTTCAAAAGTTATTTAATCCTTCTGGGCTTGATTTTTTCACTGGTAAAATGGAAATACTGATGCCTCTCTGATGAAGTTGTTGAGAAGTTAAAGAAGATTTGTGGCTGGGTGCCTTGGCCCACACCTGTAATCCTAGCACTTTGGGAGGCTGAGGCAGGAGGATTGCTTGAGGCCAAGAGTTCAAAACCAGCCTGAGCAACACAGCGAGACCCCCATCTCTACAAAAAAAAAAAAAATTAGTCCAGAGTGATGGCGTGTGCCTATAGTTCCCAGCTATTTGGGAGGCTGAGGCAGGAGGATTGCATAAGCCCAGGAGTTTGAGGCTGCAGTGAGCTATGACAACGCCCCTGCATTCCAGCCTGGACAACAGAGTGAGACACCGTCTCAAAAAAGAAGAAGAAGAAGAAAAGAAGATTCTTGCGATAAATATTAAGACCACTTCCCTTTTCAATGGTCACAGAAGGGACAACAAAAGCATTCTTTTGTCCTGTTAGAAAACCCGTGGGAAAAGAGTAAAAAGGAGAAGCATTTGAGATCCTCAGGGTACCTTGTCTCGCCTTGTTTGAATTTTGCTTGGAGGAGGATTGGGAGCAATGCAAGGAGGAAGGAATTGGGGGAGTTTCTCTTCAGAGCATGTTCCTCATGTGTGACTGGTGGAGAGGGGGAGAGAGGAAAGGAGAAGGCGGCAAAGGCTCAGGCAGAGTCCTCCAGATTTGAAGTTGCCACAATGGTTTATCTTTTCTCTTTCTATCTTTTTTTTTTTTTCGTTTTCTTTTTTTAAAGATGGGATCCCATTCTGTTGCCAGGCTGAAGTGCAGTGGGGCCGTCATAACTCCCTGCAGCCTCCAACTCCCGGGCTCCAGTGAGCCTCCTGCCTCAGCCTCCCGAGTAGCTGGGACCACAGACTCAAGCTCTGCACCCAGCCTGCTTCATCTTTTTCTTACTGATTTGTAGAGCTATTTGTATATTCTGGCTAGTAATGCTTTTATCTGTCATAAGCATGCAAATATTATCTCTTTAGAGTGTAGCTTGTCTTTTAACATTTTTCTCGGTGTTATTCGTCATTTACTTGTATAATTATTTATTGCTTTAAAAGTTAAAAAAGGCAAGTGAAGCAGCGTGTTAGCATTGTTTTTTCCAAAACTAGGTAAATAGACATTTAACCAGCAAAGAAGTGTTTCTTATGCTATTAGTTATTTTCCCCTATATTTTGTGATATTTCATGAAATAAAGAACAAACACCAAAGAACAGTTTGATCCTCCTTCCCCTCACCTCAGGCCCCAAAGCAGCGCCACCTATGCCAACCCCCTTCCCTTTCAGCTCTTCAGCCTTCTTTAGTGAAGGCCCCTGAACACAGGACAAGAAAACTGTACCTAAAAATGAGTCAGAATTCTGGGGACATTCTTGGCTGGGCTGCCCAATCACAGGAACAGCCCGGGGCCAAATTGTGAAAGAGGCTACGTGTGTCTCTGGGCGCCTCCATTCCTGAACCCCCACCCTGTCCTTTCAACATCTCCTTCTCCCCCAGGCACCTGGCAGTCACACTGGATTCCCAAAGTCACCTCCCCCAGGACGAGGCACACTTTAAACTCACCAAGAAGGGCAAGAGACTTACTGAAAGTGGGCTTAACCCCAAAAGCATTTACGCGTGGAAAGTCTTTGGGGAGTGGGCAAAGAAAGACAAAGGAAACAGCCACAGCTACTAGGACACGGGCTTCGAAAGCCCTCGCAGAACAGCCAGGAGACTTCTCAGGAGGTCCCCACACTCCCACACCGCGACTCCCTGAGCGTGGGAACCCCACCTCGTGCGACATCGGAGCCCCGATGGCAAGACGGTGCTTTATAGGCACCAAATATGTGCTGAATGAGTTAAATGACTTTTTGTCTGTCTTGTGCTATGCCAGGTATTGTGTGAGACTCCGGGGAGATGTCAGTGAGGAAAACACAAAAATTCCTCTCCTCAGGGAACTGTTTCTGACCTATGTACTAGGAACGGGGTTGGAGGAGGACGAGGGTGCTGAGGACTATATATAAAATCAGTGAAATTATATATTATGTTATATTAATATTATACAATAAGTACCTTGGAAAAAAAGAAAGCAGGAAAAGGAATCAGAAGTTCAGGGGGAGAGGCCGTTGCGATATGACCTAGGAAGGTCACAGGCAGCTTCCATGAGAAGGTGCCATTTCCAGGTGAAGGAGTGGAGGAGTGAACACGAGGCTACGGAGGGAAAGGGACCAACCAGCAAGTGCATGAACTCCCGGACCCTTCAACACTTCCTGTCATTTATTTCTTTCTTTCTGTTTTTTTTTTTTTTGGAGAAAGAATCTCACTCTGTTGACCAGCTAGAGTGCTGTGGCCTCAGCCCAGCTCACAGCAACCTCCAACTCCTGGGCTCAAGTGATCCTCCTGCCTCAGCCTCCCAAGTAGCTGGCACTATAGGTGCATGCCACCATGCCCGACTAATTTTTTTCTATTTTTAGTAGAGATGAGGTCTCGCTCTTGCTCAAGCTGGTCTTGAACTCCTGACCTCAAGTGATCCTCCCGCCTCAGCCTCCCAGAGTGCTAAGATTATAGGTGTGAGCCACCATACCTGGCCAAAACTTCCTGTCATTTCAAGACTGACTCTCTCAAGTTCTAGGAATACATTATGCTATGCCTTGCTTCAGTAGTTTGCATATACTGTTCCCTTTACCTGATATTTACTTCCTGTCTTTTCCACCTGGCTGATTCCTGCATGTCCTTCAAGACCCAGATCAGATGCCACCTTCCCTAAGAAACCTTCCTCCATGCCTGTAGGCAGATGTAGTTGTTACTTCCTTTGAGCTCTCATAATACTTTGTTGACTTCTTACTGGAAGTTCTTAGTACCTTTCCTGGGGTGTCACATGTGTTTTATAGAATTCTCACAACAAAGGGTAAGCCATTACTATCATCATCACTTTTAAACGTATGAGAAAACAGGTTGTAACAGGCTTAGTAACTTGTTCCAGGTCAGCAGCTAGATTTGGAAGGCTGGACGTTAAGGTCAACAACCCATGCTCTACAAACAGAGTCCTTCCTGTGATTCTAGAAGCCTCACCTTGCAGTGGGCGAATTATATTTATGTCAGAATTTTGGGCTACATCATGATAAACTTGTGGACAGACACCATTTCTATTTGGTTGGGGGAAGGGTTGTCTGAGGAGTATTGGATAAATATTTGTGCAGTGAACGAAGGGATGAATTAGTCACCAACAGTTCAGGCATTCACGTGGAATTTATTTTTGAGCAAGGAGCTTTCCTGTGCTCCCTAAATCTTGCCTCACAAGTGACTACTTACTACACCTGACCTCACTTGAACCAAGGAATGCTAGGGGAAGGGATGATTTGGGCGTGTGGCTACTGTCTTTCCACTTTGGGTACTCTGAACTGCATTGGTTTGCAACAGCTAGGGGAGGGTGCAGGGTCAAGAATGGAAGGACAAGGTGCACGGTGGCAGGGCCAGAGCACCTTGGGCTAGAGGCCATGGGATAGTCCGGTCAGGTACTCAGGCATTCTCTCCTCTGCATCCCCGTAGTCTCTGTGTTCCTCTCCCAAACATGTGGGCAAACTTCAGACACCAGCTCTCTAGGTGGGACAGAGAGAGACTACATTTCCCCCAGTCTTTCTGAAAAGGTGGAGAGGCCGGGCGCGGTGGCTCACGCCTGTAATCCTAGCACTCTGGGAGGCCGAGGTAGGTGGATCGCTTGAGGTCAGAAGTTCGAGACCAGCCTGAGCAAGAGCGAGACCCCGTCCCTACTAAAAATAGAAAGAAATGATTTGGACAGGTAAAAAATATATATATAGAAAAAATTAGCTGGGCATGGTGGCTCATGCCTGTAGTCCCAGCTACTCGGGAGGCTGAGGCAGTAGGATCGCTTGAGCCCAGGAGTTTGAGGTTGCTGTGAGCTAGGCTGACACCACGGCACTCTAGCCTGGCCAACAGAGCAAGACTCTGCCTCAAAATAAAAAAAAAAAAAAAAAAAAAGGTGGGGAGTACAGTTTTCCTTTGGTTAGTCTCTAAAGTAATAAATGCCATGCTATGCTCATCATTCAGGTACAGGAGGAATGGAAGGGAAGACGGTCTCAGAGTGACCAAGAAGGAGGGAAGAGCTGGCTTTGAAGAAGGTGGCTTTCTTATGGAGGGCTCATTCCCCTGCCTGGTGGGCAGCCCTGAAATGCTTGCTGAGTGGATCTGTGTGAAGGAAACCTTTTTGCTTCTGGTGGTCGGAGATGGTGTTTTTCTTCCAAAGTAGGGTGAGAAAGCACTTCTGTTTACTTTTTAAAGGGCTTTCCCTGTGCAACATCACAAATCAGGATGCCAGTGTTACCGCTCTGCCTCTCCCATTCCCTCACCCAACAGTGTCAAGCTGCCAGGATGTGCCCGGGATGTGCGATGAGCCAGGACACCGATAGGCCATGGTCCTGTCTTCAAAGAGGCTGCAGTCTGGAAGGGGAGACAATCTAGGAGAGGGATTGGGTGGGTGAGTGAGTGAGTGAGTGAAAAAAAAATAGAAAAAACAATAGAAGGAGAGACACACAGGTGAGTGTGGGAGTACGCTCAGGGCCACGATCGCTGTCTGCCTGTCAGGAAATGGGGGAGAAAGGCTCCAAAGGCAAATTACACTTGAGCAAAGTCTTGGAAATTTTAGTTGCTTTTTTCTGGGGGCAATTGGGTGAGAGAAGAATTATAGCTCTCTTTTAACTGAATTATCTTATTGTTTAAACTTGAAAGCAATGCTGTAGGTTTTAAGGGGTAGGAAGAAGGACTGAGATAAAAGCCCTGAAGTATTCCATTTCTACAGAGCCTGGCACCTCTCCTGCGTGCGTAAGATCTCCACGCAGGTGGGGAGGTGGGGACAAGGGAGGACGTGGCACTCCGACCCCACCCACTCTCTCCAGCCTAGAACTCCCAAACCCCAAATTCTACTCACTTTAAATTCTTTGTTGTCTGTTAGAAATGTAAAACACTGGCAGAGGTAATGTGTGATACCAAGCTGCCTCTTTGCAAAATGAAACGTGTCACACTACATATTCTCTCGGAGGCTGACTCTAGTGCTCTCTCTTTACAGCTCTGGGCCCGTATCAGCCATTTTCATCTCACGGCGGTTTGGCTGTATGTTATCTTGAGAGTTGAGGGTTTGTGATCAGAGAGCAGGGAGGCAGGGTAGGGTGGGGATGAGTGTGGGGAGGTTGAGAAAGAGGGAACGCTATGGGGTGGGGTGCGGTGGGGAAGGAAAAGCAGTGGAGAGGGGGACCCTCCCTCCACCCTTATTCTTCCATCCATGGTGGACATTTTCTTTCCTCCACTAGCGTCTGGGGCTTCTTCACTGGAGATGACGATCAATAATGAGCGTCGCCAAGGTGTCAGTTTGATGCTTTGACCCCACTGGGAGTCACAATCTTCACTTACCAGCCCCTCTTCTGGGCCAGGCACTCTGTGCTTTCAAACACAATGCTTGGGGACAGTTTTGAAGCAGATGTCTTAAAACTACACCATAGGCCAGGCGCGGTGGCTCACGCCTGTAATCCTAACACTCTGGGAGACCGAGGCGGGTGGATCACTCGAGGTCAGGAGTTCGAGACCAGCCTGAGCAAGAGCGAGACCCCGTCTCTACTAAAAAATAGAAAGAAATCAGCGGGCCAACTAAAAATCTATATAGAAAAAATTAGCCGGGCATGGTGGCGCATGCCTGTAGTCCCAGCTACTCGGGAGGCTGAGGCAGGAGGATCGCTTGAGCCCGGGAGTTTGAGGTTGCTGTGAGCTAGGCTGATGCCACGGCACTCACTCTAGCCTGGGCAACAGAGCGAGACTCTGTCTCAAAAAAAAAAAAAAAAAAAAAAACTACACCATAAAAGAATAAATAAGTACAAAGACAATTAACCTTTGTCTAGAATTTTACAGTTTACAAACAGGTGAATTACTTCAATCCACACTCGGCACAGCTTTTTGCATTGGGAAGTGTTATTCTCCGCATTTTATGGATGAGGAAAGCAAGGCCATGTAGAGTTAAAAAAACAAACTTCCCCAAGATGACTTGCCTGGTTGTTACTAGACATAAACAGCAGGACACGAACGGTAAGGAGGATGAAGGGAGAATGGGGAACCCATTCCTTTGGCAACAGAGGAGACACTGTCTCAAAAAAAACCAAAAAACAAAAAATTAGCCATTGAGTTGGGCATCTACTCTACATGTTTTACGCATGAAGAAACTAAGGAGAAGGGTGCTAAATGACTTTCTTCAGGGAAATGGCAAAGCCAGGGGAGTCCTTGACTGGCTAAGAGGTAACCAGGTGGTGATGTCTGCTTGCGGGAGCCACCACTGCTCACCTACCCTCCGTCTCGGAAGCTTTGAACATCAAGTGTGGGCTTATGGGTCTTGGGGCAGTCTTCATGAACCTGAGATGCTCACATGCACCTACCAGAGTTATGGGCTCACTTCATCTCCCTGCATTTTTTTTTCCCCTTTGTTGTGTGTGGCTGCGATTGGGAGGGTCAGTCCATCCATAAGTACTTGCTGAGCAAGTGCCCCTGTACTAGGCTCTGGGAAGTCACCTTGAACTCACCTTATATATAGTCGGGAGGATATTAACATGAACAATTCTTTGAACAAGAAATTATAACAGAGACCCTATAGAATGTGCTCATGTTTTTTTTTTTTTTTTTTTTTGAGACAGAGTCTCACTCTGCTGCCCGGGCTGTGCTCATGTTTTTAACAGAGAAAGTGAGTGAGCAGCAGTGTTTATATTTGTTTTTCTATTTATTTTATTTTATTTTTTTTTGAGACAGAGTCTCACTCCGCTGCCCGGGCTAGAGTGAGTGCCGTGGCGTCAGTTTAGCTCAC
>JAQIFY010002409.1:0-13369 GCA_028533085.1 Varecia variegata | reverse complement strand
ATGTCATTTTTTCTCTACATTCAATTGGGTTGATCATGTTACAATCCAGATTGGCAATTAAAATGGCTATAATAATTTGACCACAGTCAGGTACTTTTGAGTCTCTGGATACTGCTGAAGTTTCCCAGAGTAGATGGGATGTAGTGGAATGTAGCATATGAGGAGCTATAGGAAGTACCACTCTGTGTAATTAAGAAAGACATGCTGTAGTCCTCTGACTTTCTCTTTTCACAAAACTGTGTTCTGCTCTGTAGGTTGTGAGGTTGTATCATCAACAGCCACAACTGGTAGCTTCTCAAATTCATAACCCAGCCCTATCTCCCTCATTTTTGTTTATTTTTAAAAATTTTATATCATATTTATAGATTCATTTTATGCTAGACACCTTGAAAAGAATGACTCTAAGTTCTCAAGGATGAATTTGAAATTTTATATTTTAACTATTTTTTTCCTTATTGAAGCAGAGTTTCTCATACTCTCCTAATTGAGCTATTGGGTTTTCATAAGCTTGTGGATTCACTTAGTATAGTAATAAGTGTCTTAAGCTCTTTAAAGAAAATGACTACACCATTAGCTTTACTCCGCCACTGCACTTGGCTCATAGCACAACTTCTGATCATTCAACAGAAGTCAGGAACTTGCAAAAAGAGCCTGTTATGTCCCAAGGAGGCTTTCTACCTAGTTAAATCTGTTAAGTTAGCATAGATCAATAAAACCACATTGATTTGAGACACTCTAATCCTGGATTTAAGAGCATGCTTGAATGGTTTGAACATTTAATTAGTTCATAATATATAGGACCAGAGCTACTTCCTGCTTAAATTAAATTTTCAGAAGAAACATACATGTATGAATGTGTCTTGCTATAGAAAGAGCATTCCATTTAAAACAATATCCATTTCCTAGAATTAAAACATGAGAACGATCAGCTATGAGAATACAGTGTGTGTTCCCTTTTCTCCTGGATTTAAAGGTTGATAATTACGTTTCTAAGAACCATCATTGTGGCTTCTAAGGCTGACACAAAGACTAGGAAGGAGATGTGTTAAGGGATAATTTTCTGGTAATGAGGTTGTCTAGAGCAGAGAACATGTTCAATTATGAAAAATAAACACATTACTATAAAATATGAAGGAGAAAACCTTACCCGAATCCAGACAGTAAGCGACAGAAGAGAAAGAAGCCATAGCCTTGGACAAATGAAGAAAGGAAGGCAAAGAATCCGTTGACAGACATGCACATCAGAAGAGACTGTCTCCTTCCCACTTTGTCTGCCAGTCCTCCCCAGAAGAACGCCCCCATCATCATCCCGAGGTACACTATGCTGCCTGCAACACACAGAAAACAGAGAGACACATCAGAGATTGGGAGTAAATGACACACGTAACAGCAAATGAACAAGGAACAAAATATATTCCAGCATTTGGCATGGGGAAAATTTCCTTTAAAAACATATCCTTCAGGACACAGTAATCAGCTGTCAGATTGGAAAGCAAGCTCTGTGGGCTCCTTTGGCCACCATGACCGATTGCAAGGGCTGATATGAAATTATTTCCTCTATCATTTCTTGCACAAGAAGACAAAATGGTCACAATCCTGGAGGTCACAGTCAAGTCACCTTTGGTCCAGATGCCCAGGCTTGTACCATGACAAGGCCAAGATGGGAGACCGGGTCAAGGGCTCCCAGGTCAAAGTGGGTCCCCTCAGCTTGCTTCAAATCTCTGTCTGTAGCAGATGACCTGAGCCACGGTCAGACCCTTAAGACCCCCTAGAGGATTCCATGAGTTCTTTCTTTCTAGTCCCTCTCGAAAGCCCTGGCCCTTCCTAGGAAGCTAGAGAAGGTGGGTTTAGAGATTACAAGAGTTAATTTAAAAATAGTCTCTAACTCTGCTCATATGAGAAGACTCTTTCTTGGAGTCAGGAGGTTAAAGAGAAGGGAAAGAGCTGTAAGAAGGATGGGAAATATTAAGCTTATCATAGTTAGCTTCGATCCTTAAGGGAAACAAACAGAAAATTGGACATTAGATAGATGCTTCTCTTGGCATCACTGTGAGAATACACTTGAATTTTCTAATTTATTCTTCTTCTAAAAAAACCAGACCCTCACAAACCCTGTCCAGAATCTTTCCCTGGATGAAATAATATTAGGTGTGGCAAATGTTAGTTTAGGAGGGTTTCTGAAAAGGTGTACAATGTCTAGGGCATAATTAATGAACGAAAATTTGTTATTTCTGGATGTGGCACTAAAGCAGATGCTCATCTTATCTATTTCTGGCTTTTCTGTTGCTTCATTCAAGCTTTGTTTTCAAAGGCACATTCAAGATACTCTGTAGCATAGGGGTTAAAAGGTAAAAAATCATTGGCTTATTAATTGCTTTAGATTAGTTTGGGAAATATCCTATTTAAACATTCACCCCCAAATTAGGTTGCTCAATGCACAGTTAATGGAGCAAAATGGAAAACGCTTGGCAAGGTCTTGTGACCCTCACATCAATAATGTGCAGATGCTGCTTTGCAGATAGCTAAATGAATGGTGAATATTGGGGGCAATTGCAAAATAAGACAAAATAAAAGCTGTCTTTATTGAGACTGGGGTACTGCAAAGAGGGCAATAGTCAACCTTTGCCTGGCTGTGGATGGCATGTTTTTCTCTGGACTGCAGGGCTGCCTATACACAGATCATCTTTCTCAATAGAGATTACTCATGTCATAAGACCCAAGGCATGCCCAGAAGACTATTTAAAGAATGTGTCAGCACAATGCCAGGAATTCCAAAAGCAGACAGATTCACCCAGGGAAATGCCTGTGTAGCACATCTCCTATTTATAGCATAGTAGGTTCAAGTTTGCCACTCATGCCTCTCAGATGATAACCAGTAGCTAAGGTTCCTCTTTATAACGTCTGTGTCTTTAAAAATGTCTATAAATCAGAAAGTGAATTTCCATAGATCAGGAGCAGCCTATAGCTGCTACGATATAAAGACTCGGGAGTCTTTCTTGTAGCTCCAGCCCCAGGAACAAAGTCACTCCCACCACCACACCGTTATTTCCTACAGACATCCCCACTTCCCAGGGTAAGCTCCCATGACAGCAACACTAACCCAAGACCTCTTGTGACCCATTGTACTTACTCGACTACAAAAATCAAGGGCAATATGGAGGGAAGCTGTCTGAATTCAATCAATAATCACTTATTATTTTCTAATGATAATAGTAAGCGACAGCCCCTGATTGAGCATCTGTTTGTGGCAGGCATTCTTAGAGGAATGTTCCATACGTTGGTTCATTTAATCCTCATCACAATCCTACAAAGTGGGGATTATTAACCACTCACAGATGAGGAAACTGAAACTCAAGAGAGATTGTCCAACTTGATCTAACAGGCAGTAAATGGCAAATCAGGGGTGTGAGATAATATTTTTCTGATCAAAGCCTGGAGGCGTTTCTCAGGCCTGACATTCTCAGGGCCCTGCTGTCTGGGCCCTTCCATTGGGCCCCGCTGGACTTTCTCTTGATCTGGCAACTAAAGCGTTAAAACGTGCTGCAGGACAATGCCTAGTGCTACAAAACAGTTGTTCTGATTCCCAGGCTATGCCCATTCTTTTCTTTTTCTTTACTTTATTTTTATTATATTTTATTTCTTTTCTTTTCTTTTTATTGAGACAGGGTCTCGATATGTTGCCCAGGCTAGACTCCAGCTCCTGGGCTCAAGGGATACTCCTGCCTCAGCCTCCCGAGTACCTGGGACTACAGGCCTGTGCCAGGGCTGTGGCTGGCTTGTTATTTATTATTCTGAATATCACCACTGTTCTTTCTGCTAAGCTCAACTTGGGCATCCCTATTATGTGCAAACCAGGAACCAGGTGTTGGAAAGCAGGGTCTCTAGCTGGTCATTAGTGTTTCTGCTTGACTTCAGCCCTATTCTGTTTAAAGAAAGTGAATCTGAGTAGCTGGGGTGAGGCAGGTTAACCAAGGTTCCTACCATTCCCTAGACTACAGCACCCACCACTTCCCACATGCCTCCTACCACTCTGGCCCTGGGGGCCCTTGGATTTTCAGACTCCTGAGAGGACAATCCTGAGTTTACAATCTGGGGACAGAGGCTTATCAAAAACTAAGGCTGAGAAACTTCCATGGCCTCCTGGGGTCATACAACCAGGACAGACAATGCAGAAGTCTCAACTCATGCACTTGGGCTCCATGTCCTCCAAATTCTTTCCACTGTGACAGTGTGGCTCAAGGAGCTTGTAATTCAGTGAGGGACACAAACAGGCACAGGACTAAACCAGCCTGCACCCAGCTGTGCTCTCCATAGGAGGGGAAAACTCGAGCAGAGGGGCAGGTGGGTCCTGACTCTGCGGTGGCCTCTGGGAAGATGTCACTAAGAGGAGAACATCTGAGGGGAATCTGAAGGATAAGAAAGATTTCAAGGTGGCATTAAATTCCCCCACAACTGACAGGGTTAGCATAAAAAATGTAATATCAAGCTGTATCTTCACTTCTCCGGTTTAAAACATGCTTAAGATTCTAAAGGTAATAATCTATTGTGACTGTGCTTGATTTGCATTGCAGATTGGACCGTTCCACTGGGCATGCCATGGAAAGCATTCAGCCTACACAACAGCTTACTTGAGACCAACACAGCACAATTAGATGTTCATTTGTGGACTGTGTGATCCAATTAAAGTCAAACCTCCGAATGCTGGCAAAGGCATGATGTGAGTGACTGTGATCACTCTGGGACTGTCACAATATGAACTGTATTTCCTGCCTTGTTTGTGTTCACCTTTCCATTTTGTCTATCTACACAGTGTTATCACCGGGAGGCCTCGAAAACTCAGGGCAGACCTGAGCCCTGGACAAACACCAGCCTTCTCTGCTCCCCAGGGCTGGTGATGCTGCTGACCAGAGGAATCCACAGGTGTCTTACTCCAAAGCCTTCATTTTACAAGTGGGAAAACTGAGGTTGTGGGAAGCCAGAACTTGAAATCAGGTCTTTAGATCCTCAAAGTACGTATGACCCTGGAGCAGCAGCACTGTCCCCCTGGGGAGCTTGTTCGAATGCATGCTCTTAAGCCACCCCTCCACTGACCCCAAATCTGCATTTGAACAAGACCCCCAAGGGATCTGTGTGCATTTTAGAGTCCAAAAGTGTTTTCCACTAAAACAGATAACCTCTCTAATACCTTCTTTACTTAAAGTTTGCATGTGGCTACTACATGTTTGAAGGGAAGAAATCCCGGCTGCAGAATATTTTCACTCCAAAGACAGGAGGAGCTGTGGACTTAGAAGCTGCTGACCTCCCCTGGGACTTGCCTTCCTCAGGACTAGGGGCAGACCTTGTTCAATTCCAGGAGAGCAATGGTTAGGGAGGGCACGCTGTGATTCTCGGATCCTGTCATGAATTTAATGAAGATTTTAATGCAGCTGGGCTTTCAGGAGGTTGAACCTGACCTGAGAAATAAACTCAACCTACTCTTCCTGCCACAGCTCTGGTGAAGGCCATTCTTGGCCAGTCCAACCTCTCAGGCTTTCAGAAGGCAACAAAGGGCCGGGCGCGGTGGCTCACACCTGTAATCCTAGCACTCTGGGAGGCTGAGGTGGGAGGATCGTTTGAGCTCAGGAGCTAGAGACCAGCCTGGGCAAGAGTGAGACCCCCTCTCTACTAAAAAAAAAAAAAAAAAAATAGAAAGAAATTATATGGACAACTAAAAATATACACAGAAAAAATTAGCCGGGCACGGTGGCACATGCCTGTAGTCCCAGCTACTCGGGAGGCTGAGGCAGTAGGATCGCTTGAGCTCAGGAGTTTGAGGTTGCCGTGAGCTAGGCTGACACCACGGCACTGTAGCCTGGGCAACAATGTGACACTGTCTCAAAAAAAAGAAAAAAAAAAAAAACAAGGCAACAAAGAGACCTCAATAATGGGTATAATATACATGACGTTTTCTGGGTGATGGTTACATTAAGAGCCCAGACTTGATCAAAATGTAATATATCCATGAAACAAAACTGTACTTGTATCCCCTAAATTTATACAAATAATTTTTAAACACTGCCTCAAGTGTGACTTCCTCATTAAGGTATTTTTTAACACAACAGCTGGTTTCATTTTCTTTAATATACCCTCATTTCCCCTGATAAATATCACATTTCCATTTCTGTCTCTTTGCGAATCTGCTTTTGATTCTTTCTGACAATCCCTAAGGGGGCACGTCTTTTCCCCAAATACCATTTTAAACCACATTTAAACAAAACAAAACAATTTTAGGAAATGGTATATAGTGTTTTTCTCATAGCAACTTTTAGCCAATTGGTTTTAAAAAATTGTTTTAAGCACTTCAGTTATCCATAGCGAATTCATTGCACCCTTTAGATTGAATTTCTTTTCTTTCTGTTTTTTTTTTAAGAGACCCGTCCTTGCTCTGTCACCCAGGCTGGAGTGCAGTGGTGGCATTGTAGCCCACTGCAACCCCAAACTCCTGGGCTCAAGAGATCCTCCTGCTTCCACCCCAAAAGTGCTAGAATTACAGGTGTGGGCCACTATGCCCAGCCTATAAATTGATTTTCAATGAAAAACCTCCGTGGTGGTATTATGAATTTATTAATAAATAATCTCCATGAGGCAACAATCACACTCACCTTTCATAAGGGGATTTTCTTAGGTTAAAACAAAATTTTGAAAGTCAAAGTGAAATAATAATGAATCTTTCTGAATAGCAATGATATTTCTGGAAATAGTTGAAAAGAATAATACAGTCTTCTGTATTCACAGGGTTAAAATCCGTAGAAAACTAATTCCAGGAGCCACCATCCCTCTCCAGCTGTCTCTGCCCCCACCCAATGCTAAGAAGCCAGCAGCATCTCCTCTTTATCTACAGTTTGCTATTTCTCATCATTGCTGGTTCTGAATTCTGTCCCTGACTTAGAAATGATAATATGATTATCTCGAGAGTTCAATACTTGTTCTATTGTATTCTTTGATTAAAAGGGCTGAGAAGTAAACCCATTATTAAAGCAATGGGGGTTGAGGTGGGGGAAGAAAAAGAACTGGGTTATTATTATTTTTTTAATCAAATGCAGTATCCTTCATCTTTATTCCACTACCATTTACCACTCTGAACTTTGGGTCAGGCGGCAGGTAGTTAAGAGCCCAGGCTTTTGAAACAGATGGCCTAGATCTGAGTCCTTGCTCCACCAGTTCCTGCCTGTGTGATCCTAATTACTTAATTTCTTTGTGCCCCAGTTTTCTTGTCTGTATAATGGGACTAATAATAGTACCTACCTCACAGGGGTTTTGAGGGATTAAATTGAATAAAGTACTCAGTACTGTGTGAAACACGTGGTTGTTCAATAAGCAACATTTACTAATATTACTGTTGGTGTGAGGTAAAGAGAAAAAGGGAAAAACAGAAATGGTGACAGGAAAGAAACAACAGGAAGAAAAGGAGGGGCTCTGGAATGGTGGAGAAAGTGAAACGACAACTTTTGGCCTCCCTTAGTTCGAGTTCTCAAAAGAAGTCACCTGCAACAGCCCTGGAAGAGTAATCTAGCTTTTAAAATTTTTGCTATTTGACACTATTTAAATGCATAATTAATAGGCTTCTAAAACCAAACCCTCACTTTTTTTTCAATTACTATTTTTAGTAGCCACAGGCAGGGGCCACCTTGTATTCAAATGCATCTGCACACTTTCACAAAATCAAATAAAACCAAAGGAAGTAATAACATCGAAGGCATATGCACAAAGGGGAAACAACCTCCTTTCTGATTTGCATGGGAGAATATTTACAACAAAAGTCAGTTCACCTCAGCTAGAAAGAACTGTAAATATCAGATGTAGTCTACGGCACATCTCTGACTTTTCCATTTGGAAAATCTGACATTTAAGTTTGCCAGTCCAGGCAGAGACTGGAGCTAGCTGCTTGCATAGGCAGGTAATGCCATGCCAGGCAGCAAGTGCCACTTGCTTTCTAAGTCCACCTGGGCACTCAAAAGCACTTTCTCTGAATCCAGTGAGCAGACTGTGGAAAAGTCCTAAAAATGAAGCACAATCTATTCTCCAGCATCTTTTCTCAAATGGCCAGTATACAGGATACCCATTGGATAGGGAAATAAATAGTAAAATTTTTTTTGTGTGTATGTCTCTGCACCGCCCCCCCGCAAGGCAATTATGACCCCTTGGTATTTGAAGCAATAAAAAACAAATCTTAGGACTCAAGAACATTAAAATGAGTCACTTGTGGTGCCCCATGAATATCACATATCAGTTCAACACCTAGGGGACCCCTGTTTTGCAAACTTCCCCCACTTCAAGTTCTGTGTTGAGAGAGAAAAGTGGTAATTGACTAAACCTGTTCTTCAATGAGCTCGATCACTGACTCAACAAATGCAGCAGGTGGTCATTCATTGCACAGCTCTTGTTTAAGCTCCAGCTTCAAGCTAGGCATCTTTTGAGGCATGAGGACAGAAAGGGAGGAGAGGCCCACAGACGAGGACAGGACACAGCCTTCACTCTGCAGCTGCTCACAGCCTAGCGCAATTTGGCTTCAGACTCCAGCTGCACACTGGAATCACCTGGAGAGCTTTAAAAAAACAAAACCATGATGCCAAGGCCACATCCAGAGGTTCTGGGTCTGGGGTAGTGCTCAGGTAACAGTATTTTTTAAAAGCTTCCCAAGCAAGTCTAATATAAAGCTGGGGCTTTGATCCTTTGGTTTCCTGGGAGATGAAAAACATGCAAAAAATTAATTACCACAAAATGAAACACGTGCTATAATTAAGGTGTGTATATTATGCTTAAGGGGAAAAAAGGAAGAAACTACTTAATTAGTTCTAGGGAATTCTGAAAAGCTTCACATAGAGCATGATGGTTGTGCTGGGTTTTGAACAATGAATAAAAGTCTCCAAGTAAAAGGAACCCCCCAAGGAAAGTTCCAAGGGAGGGAAGAAGATGCTGTTCAAAGGCTGGCAGGTGTGTCAGAGCACAGCACCCCAAGACTCTAGGCAGCTGGGGGTGGATAGAAATGTGGAATTCAGGGTTGGAGGAGAGGGCCAAGAGGAGGCTGGAAGGCAAGTTGGAGTCAACTCAAGGATTGGGCTTTATTCTTTGGGCAACCGAGAAACAGACTGGACACCATCTATACCTGAAAAGATCATTTCAGCAACCGCGTGCATCAGTCCCCAACCTTTTTGGCACCAGGAACCAGTTTCATGGAAGACAATTTTTCCACAGACGGCGGAGGGGTGATGGTTTGGGGATGATTCAAGCACATGACACTTATTGTGCACTTTATTTCTATTATTATTACATTGTAACATATAATGACATAATTCTACAACTCACCATAGGTTGGGGACCGCTGGTAGAGGATAAAGGGCAAGGGAGAAAGATGAATCGGAGGGGAGGGGAGAGGGGGAGGGCTCATGGGACTAGGGCAGGTCACTGAGGCCTCTGAAGTGGCTGGAGCACCACGTTTAAGGAGGCCTCACTGTCAGGTGTGACTCTGAACTTGCACAAGCCTGAGAGTGAGTGCTTCCTTTCCTCTTGTGCCCCGGGCACCTCACTCCCCTCACCTAGCCCTGGCCCGGGAAGGAAGACCCGCTGAAGGAGTATCACTGAGCAGACAACTCCCAGCCCAGGGAAGAAAGGACGGCAGCCTGGTCTGAGGCAGGGGCAGCAAGTTTGGCTGGAGAAGACAGGAAAGACTGGAGGCATTTTTAGTAGTCAGAGTCCGTAGTTCAGGCTGAGTGTGGTGGCTCACACCTGCAATCCCAGCACTTTGGGAGGATGAGGTGGGAGGATTGCTTGAGGTCAGGAGTTCGAGACCAGCCTGGGCAACATATCAAGACTCTGTCTCCACAAAAAAATAAAAATAACTAGCTGGGCATGGTGGTGCATGCCTGTAGTCCCAGCTACTCGGGAGGCTGAGCCAGGAGGACCACTGGAGCCTGGGAGTTAGAGGTTGCAGTGAGCTGTGATATTGCGCCCCTGCACTCCAGCCTGGGCAACAGAGTGAGACCCTGTCTCAAAAAAAAAAAAAAAAAGTACATAGTTCTTATAAACTGATGTGTGAGAAGCTGACACTGAGGATCTCACCTTGGGATAGGTCGTAATACAACTGATAAAGGGAACACAAGAGGAGGGCAGGCCTGAGAGGGGCCATGTCTTAAACAAGTGAGGAAGATGTTCACGTAGTAACCCTCATTATACTCCGTGACCAGGGCAGAATAGAGCAGAACAGGCAATACACGCAAGTCTATAAAGCAATGATCAATACAGCTGTCACCAGGAAATGCTTCCTCAAGAAAGCAGTGCTTGAGTTGAGCCTGAAAAACCAAAAAGACTAAGGAGAATACGAATGTCAGGAGCACAGTCGGGATGGCATCTGTGCTTCCTCTCCAGCCACCCCCCAGCCCTGGGCGAGGCGTGGGGTGGGAAGCACAGGCGTTGGGAAGGTTCAGAGAGTGAGGCGCCTGGTTGGAGTGCCCAGGTTCCATGTGAGGAGCACAGTTAGGCTGGACGAGCGAGAGAAAATCCTTAAATATCAACCCAAAAACATTTAAATTGCTTACCTAGGCAACAGGGAGCCATTTATGGGTTCCTGAGTGGGGAATGAATGAAATCGAAGCCCTAGTGTGAACAGACCAACACTTTAGAGCAGGATGGGCAAACTTTTTCTGTAAAAGGCCAGATAGGAAATATCTTAGACTTTGTGGGCCAAACGGACTCTATTGCAGCTACGAAACTCCGCTGTTGCAGAATGAACCCAGGCGTAGACAGTAAGTAAACAAATGGGCATGGCTGTGTTCCTATAAAACTTTATTTACAAAAACAGGCGGAGGTTCAGATTCGGCCTGTAGGCTGTAGGCTGTAGTGTGCGACCCCTGCTTTAGAAGAAAAGTTTGCCTATAGTGGGAAAGTTTGCCTGAGGGTGGATGTGTAATAACTGAACAGGCGGTGGAGATATCTGAGAGGCAATATAAAGCTTAACACCAAGGCTGGGGGCAGGAAAACAAGAAACTTGCTTGGGAGGTGGCAGCTTAGCGGGGCAGTTGAGAGCTGTGTGGACCATTGATTTTTCTGCAAGAATAAATGAAAGAAAGAACGGGAACCCAAGGGTCAACCCTTGAGGAATAGCCACATTTAGAGGCAAGAAGGAAGAGCAGTCAGACAAGGAAGTGTGGACAAGGAAATAAGCAGAGGGTCCGGGTAGAGCAGAGAACATCTCGGAGGAAAAGGAGAAAAGGAAAGGCTGTCCCACAGTGCCCAGGGCACGAGAGCTCAGGAAAGACCTCTGGGCTTGTCCCGGAAGAGGTCACTGGCAAGGTCTGACAGAGCTCTCTGAGGCCAGTGGGAACGACGAAAGCAGAGAACAGATTAAAGAAGAGTGGGCAGTGAGAAAAGGGTGGCTGGGATGGAGCTAAGAGCAACTGCAATTCAGAGGAGCAAGAGGGCTCGACATCGCTGGACTGGAAGGAACTGGAACAAATGCATCAGTACCAGATACCAGTGAAGATAGAAGAAAGGCACCAAGCACATTAATACAGACATGACTGCCCTGAAACCACAGCCACAAATATGAGAGACCACAGCAAAGGGCTTGTGCTACCGAAAAAGTGGGCTGTTTTGGAAGAACAGTGCTATCGTGTGTCTTGATACCAGAAAATGCACGAAAGCAGTCTCATGAGATATGTATTAATCTTCTCAAGTTTACGCATAGCTACAGTGAAAGGGCTTTTGTTTTTCACAGAAATCTCTTTTCTGTCAGCACAGTGATCAAACACAACATAACAATCTAAAAGGAACTGATATTTTAGAGGAACAGAACAAGAAAACCATCTTTGATCTATGTCCATGTTAAATCTTTTCATATTTTACAGCAACAGAAAGGCCTGGCAGGGCAAGGACGCTCACTGTGTAAGTCAGGGGGTGTCCAGAGGATGCTGGGACCGTGACCGTGCATGGCAGAGAAACAGGCCTGAAATGATCACACGGTGCTTCACCAACACTGATAGGAAAATAATTGCGCAAGTCCTCCAAGACCCCAGTCTTGAAAAATTGCCTGTAAGGTTTTTTATTGTTGCTGTTGTTGTTTTTTAAGTTTAGGCAGATATCAAAACAACAAACAGACTAGATCATAATAGATCCCAGCAAAAGAGAAAATTCAGTAGACCATCTCCGATGCTCTGATACGACCTTTTGTTTCCCAAAATAGACAGATTCCTAAGTTGTCAGCCCAGCGCAGTGAGTGAGTACATATCAGGATCCACCTTGAACTAATGGATGCTGCTCTTAATCCATTACTGCTGGCAAAGTCAGGTGAATTCAGGGCAGCACTTCTTGAAGCTTGAGATTTATTCTGTCATTAGTGATGAAGCATCACACATGGACTCCTCACTCCCAAGCTGTCAGAAGCACAGGTAGGCATTTCAGGGAAAGTCACCCAAATATTCAGGTGCTGACCCACAGGACTGAAGCTGTTATTTAGTATCTGCTTCTCAGCTTAGGAGGGGCAAATGTGATCACTTTGAGAGTAAGAAAAAAGTAGGAATTTTAATCAATTATTATATTATGTGTCAAAAACAACAACAAAAAAGAATGCTGAATCCTTTTTGTTTTCTCCTCTAAAACCTAAGGTAAGACATGTTAAAAAACAGCACACCCCAAAACCCCTAGATGTCCCTCAAACACACCATAGTCATTCTTTTCCATGAATCCTTATTCAATTAATCATACGTGTGGCATCTTTTTCTTATTTCTTATCCAAATCCTGCACCTTGAACTTCACCTCCATGTTCTTTGTGAAGACACCTAGACTGCTCTGGTTTGCATGGGCAACTTCTACATATTCTCCCCCACATTCTAACTTGTATTATTTGTCAGTGTTTTGTAAGCATAAGTCTTATCTCTATGGCTAATTTATAATTTGGCCCCTGGCAGAAACTGTGTCTTATGACATCTTATTCTGAAACTCCATGAGACTATACTGTTTAAGGCACATTTTAAATAATCAGTAAAACCTGGCTAATTTAACATAGGAGCTTTCACTCAAACCACAGTCCTTCTCACATACAGCTATGCAATTGTTGGAACTAATGCAAAAATGAAATTTTGACCATAAAATCTTGAGTGTCCCAAGAAGGGTGATAAATGGCACACTTAAGACCTTTTGTCTAGAGGAGTGATTCCCAAATGCACATCTACAGAACAAGCTTCATGAGAAAGTTTCCACCAGCCTACAGTGAGATGAAAAAAACCAAGGAAAATGATATTCCTTTTTCATAAAAATAAATTTATTCATATAAAGGAAGGTCCTTTATTCTAAGGATATGTCCTTCCTATTATTTTGATATGCTGTGAATATGCC
>JAQIFY010002408.1:0-13369 GCA_028533085.1 Varecia variegata | reverse complement strand
GGAACAACTGTGATCCCCATTTTACAAAGAAGGAAATTGAGGCACAGAAAGATGAAGTAACTTCCCCAAGATTACAAAGTGACTAAGTGGCAAAGCCAGATTCGCACCCAAGCCACCCAGGTCAGGGAGGCCAGAACAGGGCGGAGGAAGAAGTTATAATACATGGACTTCGCAGTGGCTTCCTCTCAGGATGAAAGCCACAGTCTTTACAGTGGTCCCCAAGGCCCATGTATTCTGCAATGCTCTCTGTCCTGATTCAGGACGTCTCCAGCCTTGTTTCCTACTGCTGTCCCCTCACTCCCTCCCCCCTCCCTCCCCTATGGTCACAGAGAATTCTGTTGTTCCTCAGACAGGCTGGGCACCTCCCACCTCAGGGGCTTTGTACTGGTTTTTCCTCTACCTGGAATGTTTGCACCCCATATCCCTCACTCACCTCCTGGGGTTGTTTCTCAAGTGCTACCTTCTTCCCTGACACCCCATTTAAAGTTGCAACCCCTCGCCCAACATACTCTTCCCCCTTCCCTGTTTCATTCTTCTCCAGAGCCTCTATCACCATGAAGTATACGAGAGGCTTGCCATTTGTTGATGCCTTGCACTAGAACGTGAACGCTGTGGTGACAGGCACTGCTGTGTCCTCAGCTCTCAGAACGTTGCCAGCGTGGCAGGCCCTCGATAATAGCTAGTTGGATGAACGAATACATAGCATCCACCGAGCACTTAACAGTTTACAAAGCTCTTCCATCAATATTATCCCACTTAGTCTTCATAAAATCACTGCAACATCTCGAGGAATCACACACCATGAAGGTCAAGCTTTGTACCTCCTGTTGGTGCAGAGCATGTTCCCGGTGGCCGGAGGCATGGCCTGTGCTTTCCGTGGAGACTTAGGGCAACCCCAGGACACCCCGTGTCCTGGGGGGCTGGGAGTGCACATCCCCAGCCCACGCTAGGGAGGCAGGACACCCTGCCCCTCCCTGGTGAAAGCCTGGAGGCCAAAACCATGTTTCTGAATTGGAAATCCTTTCCCATTTACTCCGCAACAAAAACTAGGACACTTATTTGTGAGGCAGACAGTCACTGAGACACCCTTGGCTCCAGAAACACCTGTATTACTCATCTAACTTTAGATGCAGAAATACACCGCATGGCTTTCTCTAGGGCATCAACGTCAGCCCAAGAGACAGATCTCACAATAAGCAAGGGAACAGCATGGCCCCAATTTTGTGTTTTATTCTCCACTTGTACTATTCTCACCCACTTGTCTAACTTCCACCTGTAATGCCCTAGTGATCTGGCCCTTACCTGCTTCTCCTGCCTTCTCTCCTCCTGGCTCCGCCTGCTCACACACCTACACTCCAGCCACAATGAATGATCTGAATTCCTCAGATGTGTCCTGGTCTGTCTTACCACCTGTCCTTCACATAGGCTGGTCTCCATGCCTGAAATGACGTCTTTTCTCGCTGTCTTCCATTTCCCCTTTTCACTCAGGCAATTTCCTGCTTATCTTTCATGTTAAAACTCTTTCTTGACCTCCCAGCCAGAGCGGCCC
This sequence comes from Varecia variegata, assembly GCA_028533085.1. Taxonomy (NCBI): domain Eukaryota; kingdom Metazoa; phylum Chordata; class Mammalia; order Primates; family Lemuridae; genus Varecia; species Varecia variegata. Next base: position 11,820 of record JAQIFY010002408.1, on the reverse strand, counting down.
TACTCCCAAGCATCCAGTACACATCCCTGTTGTGAACTCACTCTGTGCAATATCATGACCAACCTACTTGTCCCTCACCATCCCTTACATAACCGTTAGCTTCTTGAGGGCAGAGACTGTTAATTTCAACCCCAAAGCCCCAGAACCTACCTGTCCCTGAACCTGGTGCCTACAGGCACCCCGCAAATAATTGCTAAATGACTTTGGAAATTAGATCAACCTCTGAGGAGGCAGTTTCTGAACAAGGCTGAGACCACTTGCCCTAAAGTTATCTCCCTACTTATAGCTCAGTCCCTACCCTGTTCACACTATTGAGTCTCTCTGCTGAAAAGCAAATGTTAAATCTAAATTCTTCCCCTTAAAATAAATAAAATAGAAATCAATCAGTCTACACATGATGTTCACTGAAACACCACTGGTAAACAGGAAGAACTGGGAATAGCATATGTATCCAAAAATAGAGGAATTGTTAATTGGAAAAAAAATTATATAGTTTTCAGTAAAGTAAAATGAATGCGGGATTTGGGGTCAGAAATCCTGGCTTTACTGGCTTGCTATCTGTTTGACTTTTAGCACGTGACTTAATCACCATGAAAGTTCCACGGAATGGGAACACTCCCCGTTGTCACATGGGTTGTTGTGATCATAAGCCAAGATAATGGATATAAAGCATTTTTTACATTGTAAAGTACTATACAAATACGAACTCATTGAAATTAAAATTATGATGACCATTATAGAAAAATGTTCATGATACAGTGAGAAAAGCTATATATAAAATGTATATGAATATATAAGTATGTGTACATTTTAGATAAAAAATGAAATAGGCAGAAATGAAAAATTATTGGTATAGGGAAGGGGTCAGCAAACATTTTCTGTAGAGGGCCAGATAGTAAATATTTTAGGCTTTGGTGGCCAGATAGTCTCTATCACAATTAGTCAACTCTGCCACTGTAGTTCCAAAGCAGCCGTAGGCGATACATAAATGAAGAAATATGCCTGTATTCAAATAAAACTTTATCGCCACCAAAATTTGAATTTCATGTCATTTTCACAGGTGAAAATACTATTCTTCTCTTTTGATTTTCTTCAACTGTTTAAAACAGTAAAAATCATTCTTAGCTAAGGGCTGCCCAAAACCAGATTTGCCCCACGGGTCACCCTGGGTTAGGGTGATGTATAATAAATAATTTTATTTTATCATAATTTTAATGCTATTATGTGACTTTTATATTTAAAGGGGAAAAAAAGAAGATACCACGAATTCCCCAGAGTCTGCCAGAGCCATTGAAAACTGACCAAGTTCAGATTCAAACATGAGTCAGCTGATCCTCATGTGTTCTGCAAACTCATGTCCCATAACAAGCCATCATAACCCGAAAGTCTAGTCCCATTCTCTCCTTGGAGTGCCTAGTATATATCTTGCTGATTCCTCTGCTTTGGCATTTCAAGTTCCCTTCTGATGTCTTAACCCTGTCAGCTCAAATCTTAACATTTTCCTCAAGACCAAACTCTAACCTCATCTCCTCCAAGAAGTCTTCTCTAACCTCAGCCCAAAGAGATTAGCCCTTGGCTTTCTTAAACAATTTGAATATAGACTTTTTTTTACAAAGTCCTCAGTTGTTACAGCCCAGTCTATCCTCTCTCTCTCTCAATAGGACAGCAAGATCAAGAGCATGCCCTTTGCTACTTTTCCACTTCCCTTAGCTCATGGTACCTTCTAGAGGGCTGCACGTAACACAGCACTTCACAAATGCTAGTTAAATAACTGGGGAGATGAGAAACCACTCAATGAACCAGGTGCACTAGCAGATGGTCCAGGTTTCTGCCACTGATTTCAGTGATGGCACGATCAGTGCTCTCTGCTGATCTGTCACAATTAGCCGTATCACCCATTATAATTGTTCTTCTGGTCATTATTTGGGCACATGCCAAGCTACTACAAAAGTAATTATATTCTGTGCACGGAGCCACTCACCCCAATTACAGGCCTTAGCAACAACATTATGAGATAACATTATACAATGGTGCTAGGAATCAACTGGCTGGGCACAAGAAGGATTTTAAAAAGGAAGGATGGAAGAATGGCGAACCAACCACGTGAAACCTGCTTTCATCAAACACAGTATTCTTCTGAAACCAGAGGCCAGTGAGGGAATGATTGCCAAACCACCCAGACACAAAGAGAATAAGAAAAAAATGTATATATAGGAGGTGAGTTTCTTCCCCAGGTTCATGTTCTCCTGCACCAGGCAACAGAGCCCCTGTTTGTTCTACCCCTGAGCACCAGGGCACCATCTACTGCTCAGGCAGGCGGAGGGCAAGCGGGAATCTGACAGGTGCTATTTTCTCCCTTCTCAGGAGTTCAGATGTCTCAAAGACAGACCCTGAACAAGGGCTCCAGAGTATGTCCAGTTACTACCTGCCTCTTACTGAGACTAGTAATTCATGTGACAGATACTGGACTAAGTGATCTACATGCATCATTTAATTTTATCACCACAGTAACTCCACAAAGTAGGTACCTTTATCTTCCTTTTAATAAAGATACAGGAACAACTGACAAACACTGGCTTGAGAGCTCTACTTACTGAGTGGCCCCGGGTGCCAGGCCCTGTGCTAGGCCCTGGCAATTCGACATTAAGCAAATGAGAAGACCTCTACCTTATCTTCTAGTGGGAGAGACAAAAAGTAAGCAAAAATTCTAAAAGTTTAACAAGATAATATCTGAATCTTTAAAGTGCTATAAAGGACATTAAAAAGTTAAATGGGTTAAGAGTCATTCTTAATGAAGAGGGGGAGGGAAAGGGGAGTTTTTCCAACAGCCTCAGCATAAACGTGCAGTGAGAATCTCTGCAGACTCAAACAGCATGCTCAAGGGGTCCAAAAGCCAGGCTGGACGTGCTCTTTCCGCAGGACTATGACAGAAGCTCCACCAGGGGCAGACCCCCTCTGTACAGGGTTCTGTGTGAAGCAGGTCGGGGTGCCTTAATCCAGGAAAACTGGGAAAACATACAGACGAAAATACAGGTAGGGTTTGTAAAACGTAGGACCCAGTGGGAAAATGAGATGGAAACACTTATGCTAATATATTTCAAAGAGAATGTTCTTGATGCTTTAAGAGCATTTGAACCTGCTGTGCACATAATTTATGTAACAAGGCACAGCTGTGATGGTGCTCCTCTGGAGTTTAGCTAATGGAAGCTACGCAATCTGCTAGCAGCTTGTTGGTTTGAGTTTACAAAGCTGCCTAGCACAAGTGTTTCTTTCTAGATATTCTTCTGGTCACGGTTCTGTGGGTTAATGGAATCAGCTTTCCTAAGGCATAGAAAAATGCACTGGTAATGGGATAAAATCCAGTAGATTATGCTTTTTCTGTAATGGTGTAATTTTATTAAAATCAAAGCCTTATTATAACTATTGACTATTTATTATACATAAAAAGAGATAATGCTATTCAGGGCAAGAACTAAAGTAACACAACCACCTCAGTACAAGCAGAATAACTCCCTGACCGAACTCAGGCCCCTTCTCCTTCTCCCTCTTAAATGAAAACAGCTATATGCCACACACTGCTGTCTTTTCTAGAACATTCTCCTTCCTCTCTCTTGCAAAAGCCCTTTCTTCTTTGAGGTTTAAGTCATGCATTCCAGCCCACTCTACTCCTCCTTGTTGCTGTTCTCTCTCTACCTTGTGGCCCTCTGTCGCCCCCTGAGGACAGTTGCTTGGGGTACACAGTCCTCCAAGTGTCCACATCTTGTGTGATGTTTCTTCCGTCTCTCGGACAAGTCACCCAGCACCTGAGCACTTGGTCTTCCTCTTTGTCTCTTTGCCTCCTCTCTCCCTCAGCACCCACCGCCCAGGTGATATCTAAAGATGTGTCACCTCACGGAGTTGCACAAATTCTAAAATCTCAAACACTGATGTACTCATCTCTGGTCACAAAGCCCTTCCATCTACTTCACACCTTTATTCCTACTTCACCAGCCCTTAAAACTCATCAAATACACACTACATCTTTCCCTTTTCCCTGGTCGACAATTCCCTTCCCCATATGGCCTCATCTTTCCATCAGTCCATCCAACAGAGGTTTATGGAGTCCCGGCTACGTGAAGGCCCTGACCTGGGCATGGACATTAAGACTGGTCACTTGTTTATGGAGCTCACAGTTTCGTGGAAGAGTCGGACAAACTAACAATACTCAGAGTACAGGGAGCGGATGAGAACATACAGAGCTCTGAGCTAGAATAGAGATTGAAGTTCATCATTTCCATTACCCCCTAACAACCATCTTCAATATCCAGCTCTTCTGTCTTTCTATGCCATTGCTCCCACAAGTCTACTAACCTTGGATATTTAAAGTCAATGCAAAGATTTGCTCTTAGAGAAAAATCACACATACCTGCCAGTTGTTCTTACCACAAATTTATGGTTTCTAATTTCAGTCTAGCCTGGAGCTAAGGCTTCCACATATGGTTGTTTAGGTTGCATACTTCACAACCCGTGGGGTACCATTCAGGTACCATATCATGAGAATACTGGTGTTTCTAGTCTTGTGCATTACATAAGCTAGACAACCATATGCAGTGGCCCTAACCATAGCAATATTTTTATGGGGATTTCCATTTGGTTGGTTGGTTTGTGGTTAGCTCTTTCTCTAATATGCTATTATAGTTGCTCCAAATCTCCATACCCAATTTCAAAAGTTACCCCAGCTCTTCTTCGACCCAGATAATCAAAGCTATCAAATATCAACTCCCTCACATTCCGTCTCCCATACCGATAATTTGTTATTTTCTTGAGGCTCAGAGCAAGAGGTGAGCTTTCTTCATTTCAAGGCTGAGCCCTCTGGCCCTGCTCCAGATTCCCCAACTCAGAGAACTCTACCACTTTCTCTCTATCCATGATGTCTCCAACTTCTGCCCTCTGCATATAAATAAGTCTTTTGTTCCCTCAAGGCACAGACTAGTTTCTGGAAATAGAAGTTCTCATACAGGGCCTCCACTTCCTCACCACTCCAGTGGAACCCAGGGAAAGCTGCATCCACCCTCGGTACCCATGTGGGCTGTTCTCACCGTAAGACTTCTATCAGATCTACTGAAAGAAGCTTTTCAGTCTTTGTGTATTTGCTTTCTCTGTGTAAGATGTACTATTGTTGACAACTGTCTTTCTTAAGATTCTCTTCTCCCCTGGCTTCTATGACAACTCATTCTTGTTTTTCTCCTACTTTTCTGGCAATCTGTTGAACCCACCCCTTTCTCCTCCATTTCTGCAGCCCTCATCTTCTCTTGCATGGATTACTCCAACAGCATTTTAGTTGGTCTCCCTGGATCAGCTGTAACTCCCTCCAATCTGGTTTCCATAAAGAGAAATTCAGAATTCTTCCTAAAATTTTAATCCAATCCTGTCTTCTCCCTACATGAATCCACCAGTGGCTTCCCAGTGTTTACAAGGGAAGTTGAGGCCCCTTGGTATGGCATTCAGTGCTCTCTCTTATCCAGCCCCTGTTAACCTCTTATGTCTTCTCTCTTCCTACTGACCTTTCCCACTCCCAGCTCCAGATACATTGAACTACTTGCAGTTTTCCTTATGGGCCATTGTTTCTCTTGCCTTCGTAACATAAGAGAGGCTTTCTGTGCCAGGACGTTCTTTACCACCGACAGCATTTCGTTAAATTTATTATTTAATGTTCATGGAAAAAAATAATTTTTAGACATATATGTTACATAAAACCAATGAACCCTCTACCCAATCTAAGAACTAGATCACCACCAATTCTAACATGCTCAGTCTTTTCCCTTGTTTCTTGAACATATAGAATACAGGTCTAATAATTGTTTTAATGCTTTGTCTAATTTTATCTTCTATATCATTTCTGGGCCAGTTTTGACTGATTGGATTTTCTCCTCACTATGCATCATATTTTCCTGCTTCTTTGCATGGCTTATAATTTTTCACTGGATGCCAGACACTGTAAATTTACCCCATTGGGTGCTGGATATTTTTGTATTCCTATAAATATTATTAAGCTTTGTTCTGGGATACCATTAAGTTACCTGAGTACACTTTGATCCCTTCAGGTCTTGCTTTTAGACTTGGTAGGCAAGACCAGAGCAGTTTTAGTCTAGGGCTAATTCTGCTCCAGTACTGAGGCAAAACTCTTTGAGTACGCCAACAAATTATAAGGTTTTTCCATGCTAACTGATGAGAACTATTTCCAGCCTTCTGTGTGCTCCAAGTATTGCTCTCTCTCTAATCCCTTTGGGGGTCCTTTCCCTGACCTCAGGTGGTTTTCTCACATGCCTGTGCAGATCAGAACTCAGCTCAAGACTAGCGGACAACCCTTTGCAGCTCTCCAGGGCTGTCTCTATGCAGTGTTCTTCTCTCCGGGGCTACACTTTAGCCTCCCTGTACTCTTCGTTTCATCCCCTCAATCAGCAAGACTCTTGATGTCTCCCTGGATTTCTCCGCACTATGGCACGGCCTCTCCAGGCAGTAAGCCAGGGCAATTATAGGGCTGAGGGGTTTCATCCCTCAGATAATCGTTCTCCTTGGTTGTCTGATACCCAGTGGTTTGAAACTGTCATTTCATATATCTTCTCCAACGTTTTAGTTGTTTCAGGAGGAGGGAGATAAATCTGGGTCCCAATTACTTTACCTTGGGCAGAAATGGAGTCTTTTCTCCCCCTGCCCTCTCTCTCTCCACTTTTAAGGAATGTACATTCTTTAGTTTTGCTTATTCTTGACCTTTATAAACATAACAAATATATGCATCATTTCCTATGTTGCTGACCATCTGTGTTTCCTCTTCTGCGTGATGGCTGTTCTTGTGTTTTGCCTATGAATTGACTTAGTTGTTTACACTTTTCCTATTGCTTTGTAGAGCTTTTTTTAATATGTATTCTGGGTACTTTAACGGTTGTAAGTTTTGCAAATATCTTCTCCAAAATGGTACCTTGCCTTTCATTTTCCTCATGCTGTCTTTGCTGAATAGAAATTCTTAATGTGGTCAAATGCATCAAACTTTTATGGTTAACTTTTCTTGGTAACTGCCTTAAGAAACCCTTTGTTATACAAAAGAGGTAGGGGTTTTCCTACATATTCTTCTAAAAGTTTCAGAGTTTTGCCTTTCACACTTATGTCATTAATTTATCCGAGGTTTGGGTTGTTTTATGTGTGGGATGAGGGAAAGAACCAATATCATTGTATCTATACAAATAAATGTCCCAGAACCACTTACTGAGTGGTCCTTCCTTTCTCTAGTGACGTGCAATGCCAGCTTTGTTCTTTCAGATTTCCACCTATGTGGGCCTGTTTCTATTCAGTTTCACCAGTTTTTCTGTCCTCATCAATACTACATTGTCCCAATTATTATGTTATTATAAGAAGTCTTGATATCTGTTAGAGAATATCCTGCCAGTTAATTTTTCTTCTTTCATTTATTCCTTGCCAACCCTTACAACAGTTTCTTTTTCTTTCTCTTATCATACTGGTTAGGATTTCCAATGAAATGTTGATTTGAAGCTGTGATAGTGAGCATCATTGTCTTCTTCCTGATTTTAAAGAAAATGTTTCTAAAATACCCTCTATTGGAATGTTTTCAGAGGTTTTTCATAGATATTTCTTATCAAATTAATGACATTCCCTTCTATTCCTAATTTGCTAATAGTTTTTATCATGACAGTTTTCTGACTTTTAATAAATTCCCTTTTCTGAATTTTAAGATAGTTATATGATCTCCTTTCATCTCTTAATGTGACAAATTAGATTTATAAATTTTCTAATATTAAACCACCAATGCATTTTTGGAATAAACTCAATTATGACATATTACCTTGTGTGTACATTCTACATTCTTGTTTACTCTTGTTTGGTTATGAATTTTTCATCCATACTCATGAATGAGTTTGGCCTGTAATTTTACTTTCCCACATCATCCTTGTGTGTTTTGGTATTGTGATTTTACTGTTCTTAAAGAATGAATTAAGAGTATTCCTTCTTTTTCTCTTCTCTGAAAAACTATATAAGACTACAATGATATGAGAATGGCTTATATCAGAAAGTCCCAAAACAATAAATGCTGGCATGGATGCAGAGAGATAGGAACACTCATACACTGCTGGTGGGACTGCAAACTAGTACAACCTCTGGGAAAAGTAATATGGAGATTCTCAAAGAGATACAAGTAGAACTACCATTTGATCCAGCAATCCCATTACTGGGCATCTACCCAAAGGAACAAAAGACATTCTATAAAAAAGACATCTGCACTTGAATGTTTACAGCAGCACAATTCACAATTGCAAAGATGTGGAAACAACCCAAGTGACCATCAATATATGAGTGGATTAATAAAATGTGGTATAAGTATTCCATGGAGTACTACTCAGTCACAAAAAACAATGGTCATCTAGCACCTCTGGCATTATCCTGGATAGAGCTGGAGCCCATTCTACTAAGTGAAATATCACAAGAATGGAAAAACAAGCACCACATGTACTATCAAATTGGTATTAATTGATCAACACTATGTGCACATATAGTAATAACATTCATCAGGTGTTGGGCAGGTGGGAGGGGGGAGGAGGGGATGGGTATATTCACACACCTAATGGGTGCAGTACGCACCGTCTGGGGGATGGACATGCTTGAAGCTCTGACACAGGCAGGGCAAAGGCAATATATGTAACCTAAACATTTAATATTTTAAATTGACATCTTAGCTTTATCTAACAAGTTTTTATATGTAGGTATTTTCATCATCTTATAGGTCTAAATATTTTTTGACCTCTATTATAAGTTCTTCAGTGAACCATAAGTTATTTAGAGCATTGTGAGCTTTAGCCAGTTCATACCAGCTTGAGAGCAATTGTTAAATTTTCAGAAATTGTGAAAGTTGGTTGTTAAACACAGCCAGCATTAAAAATAAAATTGTATAAACCTTATTATATCAAAATCAAAGGTAAACACTCATAATACATCATTTCCTATTTTACTCCATTTTACTATTATCTATGCTCTCAAGGTGATTTCCATCTCTGTATCTAGACAGTGCAAATATTATATACTTTGCTACTGTGTATCTCTTCCTAGCTGATATTCAGTGCAGTCATGCTGGTAACCTGAAATCAGCTATGGAAAAAGCATTTATACCATGGAAATTGGCAAACTCTACAAATAAGGACATATTTCATTCTGGAGAAGTGAGTTGTTAAATATTTATATATTTTTATATTATCTGAATTTATTTTCTAGTCTATACAATTATATGTATACACACATATATATATATATATATATACACAGTTTATACTTAAGCTTCAAAAATGCTATATACTGAGAGAAATGGTGGATTTAGCATCCATCCAATCCACTCTTGTGTCTTTAACAAATAGATGTGATGAGGAGTATGTAGTAGTTCACCTTCAGGGATCAAGGGAAGGTACAGAAAACACCCCATGGTCCTTAAAAACCCACTCTTGTGCCAATGCCTGTGACCTTATATAAGCATTCTAAGTTCCATTTATGCTATATTGGCTAATGCTTCCTCCCCAACTTTAGAGTAGTGTTTTTCCTATTATTTTTCCCAAAATACCATCCCCCCAAGTTCTAATAATAATATCATACATTTCAATAATGCTTTATAGATTACAAAGTATTTTTATATATATAGTCTCTCTTAATCCTTGCAAAGATGCCATGAGGTAGGTATTATCATCTAAAAGGCTTCCTCTTATTCTGGCCTTTAAGACTTGCCAACCAGACTGTGTTTCCTGGTAGCTTTTGTCAATGTAGACTTCAATTTTGTCCCACTCCACCTTTGTAATTCCAGACTAAGGAGTTTTAATCTTTTCGCCAGTGTTCATTTGGAAACCTCTCCCCCTGTTTAATGATTTCAGTTGCCTCAAAGTTACTTTTTTCAAAAGCTTATTTATACACTGGGAGAAAAGAAAAGATAAAACCCTGCTTTTAACAAAGAAGCTATAAAAGTTGGCAAGCCAGTTTGCTTTCTGATGAAGACAATCATGGTAGAGGCACTAAAATGAGAGATTGATTTTTAAAATTCATTTCTCACTGCAGTAGAAAATTATCATTAGGGCAACAATCATTTCAGTTACAGAACACAATGAAATCATGTTTGCTTCATCGAGAAAGGTCTATATTTGCTGGACGAGTGTGCATTCAAGTCGGAAGAGGGCTGCAGTGCATTCACAGCAGTAATGAGCCCAGGTGGTTCTTCCAGCAACAGGGAAATAGCCTAAAATCTTAAGAAAAACCTTTAGAACAAATGCTTTCAACAGTCTTGCTTGAGTACATACTGACTTGAGTATTCTCTCATCTCTCTCCTTCCATTCACTACCCAAAGTCTCAAAGAAACAGTATAACTGGCTGTCTGCCTCTAATCTACTTAGTCCTTTACCTGTGACATCAGGCATCGATCATTTCACTTCATTTGCTCTCTCAAAATTCACGACTCCTAATCACCAACTTCAATGACTTTTCCTCATTCTCTAGCACCCACATGCATATGATTCCCATATCTACCCTTTTAGCCCAACTTCTGTCAAAATTTCTGTGTATTAATATTAATTTCATTCTGACCTCTGGACATTTCAACCTGGAAGTCACACTGGTATTTCTAACTCAACATATGAAAATGGAAATAACATTATTTGAACATCTACATTTCACACTCAGTAATGGCAACAAAAAATGAGATGATCATCTAAGCCTATAGCCCCTAGACCTCTTCTCTTCAAATCTATGCTCTCTTTCTGTTAATGGAGCCAACATTTTCTAAGACAGATGGAAACTCATGGTCAACAGAGACTGTTTCTCTCAGTCTCATACCTAACCAACCACCAAATCATGTCAACTGAACGTATAAAACAAAATTCTCATCCATCCATCCATCTTTTCTTTCCTATTCTAACTTAAATGACTTTAATTCCATATGTTATTCTTTTTTTTTCCTCTCAGGGTCATATTTGTTTTGTCAATTTTATAAAAAGAGTAATGGAATTTTTTTAAAAAGGGGAGAAAGTCAACTCTAATTTCAGGGAATGTTTCCTTCCAGTGTAGGCCCAGTGTACATGATTTTACACAGTTTAAGAATAGGAAATATATAATTTTAAAGCCTGCTTTCTTTGGTTATGAAAATACTATATATATTTATCCATGTCATTAGTCTTTGTAGCTATTTTTAAATGGAAACATATTTCATCCAAATGATATATTAATCATTTCACCATTATAAGACTAATCGGTTGTCTACAATAAGTTTAAATAAACAAGAACTAGCCCATACATACAGGATTTTTCCCTTTGAATTATTTCCAAATGAATGTTTTTAAGAGTGGATTAGGCCTAAAAGTTTACATTAATATATTTCTCTTGTCATCTATCACTGCATTATTTTCCCAAAGGTTTATAACAATTTTCAAAGTATGAGTTTGTCAGTTTCACCACAACCACGCCAGAAATGTATGCAGTTCAATGATCTCTCTCTCTCTCTCTCAGAGATAAAGCACGTATTACGATTATCTTGTAGGCCGGCGCAGTGGCTCACACCTGTAATCCTAGTACTCTGGGAGGCTGAAGCGGGTGGATTGTTTGAGCTCAGGAGTTCGAGACCAGCCTGAGCAAGAGCGAGACCCCCATCTCTACTAAAAATAGAAAGAAATTATACGGAGAGCTAAAAAATATATATAGAAAAATTAGCCGGGCATGGTGGCACATGCCTGTTAGTCCCAACTACTCAGGAGGCTGAGGCAGGAGGATTGCTTGAGCCCAGGAGTTTGAGGTTGCTGTGAGCTG
>JAQIFY010002407.1:0-13370 GCA_028533085.1 Varecia variegata | reverse complement strand
GCAAAAAGGTTTTGGCGGCATTTGGCTGCATTGCAAAATAGGTGTTTTTCTTCTAGTGTTAAGTCTTGTATCTCTTGCTCCTGGCTCTGAAGTTTAGCAGCTTAGGCTTTTTCACATACAAAACTGAAGTCGTTTTTTCCTGTGGCTGTTAAGGATTTACTGACAGTTCACCAAACTGACTTTCTGCTGACAAAAACTGATTTTTACTTGGCCTGTTTCTTGAATGAACTTTGTCTTTTCAACAGTTCAAAACATTTTGAACAAGCAGGATTAAAATTGGTGTCTGTTTTGGAACAAACTACATTATAATTTCTTTCATATATTAAATATATGTATTTAGGTAGTGATATAAATGTATATACTACTAAATTTTTTTTTCATTTCTAAGTATCATTTGTAAGGGCCAGTATTTTATTTTCAAAATATCATTTAATAGGTTTTAGAGCTGTCAACGGAAAAAAGCCAAACTCTGTAAAATAATTTTAAAGAGATTTATTCTGAGCCAAATTTGAGTACCCGGAACCACTCCCAAGGGGCCTTGAACAAGTGGACTCACTGTGGCTGGGTTACAGTTCGGTTTTATACATTTTAGGGAGACAGGGGTTACAGGTAAAGTCATGAATCTACACACGTGGGAATCATACATTGGTTTGGCCTGAAAAGGTGGGTCATCTTGAAGTGGGGGCTTACAGGTTACAGGTGGGTTTAGAGATTCTTTGGCTTGTAATTGGTTAAAGACATGAAGCTTTGTCTAAAGGCTTGGAATGTTTTAACATAGTTGCTGCCTGTGGACATAGATTTGTTGTGTAAATTGAGGGCCTGTAGGTTTGTCTTGCATACCCTTAGACTTGTTAATGGGTTACAAAGGATGTCCCCAAGAAGGGAGAGGGGCATGATGAGGCATGTCTGACCTGCCTCCTCCTGGCAGGCAATTTAGTTTTAGGATATTCCTTTGACCACGAGGGGGGGGTCCATTCATTCCGCCGGTGTGAGGGTGAGCCTTAAAATTTTATTTTAGTTCAGAGCCACATGTGTAGAAAAATCCATAATTGTACTGACAGGATGATCTCTGTTGACTTGTCATAAAAAAAGAAACTATACACATGGTTAGAAATGTAAATGGCATGGGATGGTATAAAATGAAAAAGGAAATAATTTGTATATGACTGAATGTATGTACATAGGTATCATTTACACGATCTATTCATTCCAAAAATCCTAGCTCTTTAAGCATCATTTGGGCTCCATTTTCCTTAAAATCCAGGTAGTAGATTTAAAATTTGCATTAAATAAAATTTAACCTCAAAATCTGTAAGTAAAGCAATGAACTTGAAAATAACTGAACTCAGAAAAATATAAAACAATGCACAATTTATTGTTTAGAATAAAAGAGACTGCAAATGTTATTTTAATTATCAATCTCAGTAAAGATGGGAGAAATTCTTTTCCAGATGTAGTTAAGGGACTTAGTTTATTTTTCCTTTTTCTCCATTGTCAAAGTTCTGCTTTGTTCACTGAGCTCTCTGTCTTCATTTGGCACTAAAATAATTGCTTCTACGTGCCATTGTGCTTATTTTTAATCACAAAGAAATATTGGCTTCTTAGTAGGAAATTGTCTATAGTTAGGACTTTATATAAAATTTACTTTAAATACACTCTACCCTTTATCACTAGTTGCTTATTCTGACTATAACATACCCATTGCTGAGATATGAGGGCTTTCTACGCCTCCATACCTATTGTGACTATATCTGCTTTGTATCTCCTGAAAGAGCTTGATGCTAGCAGTTGAGCAAAGCCGTCATAACCTGGTTTGGCAGGAAGAGTCTTTTCCTACATTGTTTCAGCCAAAATCAGCCACCTGATTGTAAAAATTAAAAAAAAAAGAAATAATGCTATGGAAATTTTGCATATTAGTCTTTGACATCTCTTCCAATTGCAACATATCAAGTGTTTTTTTGTTATTTTGTTTTGTGTTTGGTTAGCTTTAATTTTTAAACTCTTCAGAACATTTTTGAAGACTTTGTAGAGCAGTTTTAGGTTCACAGAAAAATTAAGAGGAAAGTACAGAGATTTCCCATATCCCTCCTGTTCCTACACATGGATAGCCTCTCCCATTATTAACATCTTCCATCAGAGTTGTGCAGTTATTACAATTGTTGAACCTACATACTCATTTTTATCACCCAAAGTACATAGGTTTACATTAGGGTTCACTCTTGGTCTCTAGGTTTTAGCATATTTATAATGACATATTATGATATCATACAGAGTAGTTTCACTGCCCTGAAAGACAACTGTGCTCTGCTGATTCCTCCCTCCCACCCCCTCAAGTCTGCTGTAAATAATCTTTTTATTCTTGCCATGGTTTTGCCTTTTCCAGAATGTAATATGGTTGGAATCACGTAGTATGTAGTCTTTTTAGATTGGTTTTATTGTAAGATGAATAGTAATATGAATTTAAGATTCTTCCATGTCACCTTATGGCTTGATAGCTCATTTCTTTTTAGATCTGATTAATATTCCATTATCTGGATGTACCACAGTTTATTTATTCATCCACCTACTGAGGGACATCTTGGTTGCTTCCAAGTTTTGGCAATTGTGAGTAAAGCTGCTATAAATACCTGTGTACAGGGTTTTGTACTGACATAAGTTTTCAGTTCCTTTGGGTTGATACCAAAGAGTACAATTGTTGGATCATATGGTAAGAGTATATTTAGTTTGTAAGAAACCACCAAACTGTCTTCTAAAGTGGCTGAGCCATTTGCATTCCTACCAGCAATGAAGGAGAGTTCTTGTTGCTTCACATTTTTGTAGCATTTGTCGTCATTGTTCCAGATTTTGGCCATTGTAATAGGCGTGTAGTGGTGGCTCATTTTTTTAATCTGCAATTGCCTAATGACATGATGTGGAGCATCTTTTCATATGCTTATTTGTCATCTAGATGTCTTCGTTAGTGAGGTGACTGTTAAGATCTTTGGCTCATTTTAAAAATCATGTAGTTTATTTTCTCATTGTTGAGTTAAGGGTTCTTTGTATATTTTGGATAATTGTTTATTAGATAAGTCTTTTACAAATATTTTCTCAAAGTCTGTGGCTTGTCTTTTTATTCCCTTGATAGTGTTTTTTTTGCAGTGTGGACATTTTTAATTTTAAGCATATATATTATTTATTTTATAGATTATGCCTATTGCATTGTATCTAAAAATTCAATTCCAAACTCAAGGTCATCCAAATTTTCTCCTACGTTACTTTCTAGGAGTTTTATATTTTTGCATTTTACATTTGGATCTTGTGATCCATTTGAGTCAATTTTTGTGAAGGGTATGATGTCTGCGTATAGATAGTTTCATTTTTTTTTGCATATGGATGTCCAGACTCTTTACGGCTTTTATAGGAAAAACTATGGTGCTGTGGAGGGCAAAAATCTAACATTCTCAGGGATATGGGAAATCTCTGTACATTAAACGGTGTATAAGAATGTCCCTATCCTTTGGGAATTGCCATATTCACTGGGACTATAGATAATGCCTGAAAAGTTAAACACTAGAATAATATAGAATTTGATGAAACATATATAGTATGTATATAAGTAGTCTATGAATAAGTTAATGTTATTTTAATCTATTATTGGAATACATAATAGACAAATGAAGAAAGAAAACCTTTCTAGCTTTATGGATTTTGAAGCATTTGAATGAATGAAGCACTATTTATTTGACACCTATTATATCTGAAATTCTGTTTACCTTAACTTAAAAATGATTACACCGATGCTATGGTATATCACTATTATTCTTATTTCATAGATCAGAGAATTAAAGAAGAAATGAGTTCAATAATATGATGAAGTCCATAGGGCTTGAAAGCAAAATGTGAAAATATAACCAGGGGCTCTGCTATCAAAGTACATGTTCTTTCTTTGTGCTCCATTGCTGCTGTACGAATAAGAATTGTCTACTTTTTTCTTTTTGCTCTGTTAATACATATTTGTTATATATTTTACACACTTATAAAGATGCTAGTTAATGTTTCATCAGTTACCAACACTTCTAAGTCTTATTTGTTACTCAGAGACAAACCATTTGATAGAGAAATAACTTCTTCCAATAAAACTGTCGTCTTCTAGGACAACCCTAGTGGCATTCCAAATGATTTCAAGCAAGTAACTTAGACATGAAAGAGGAACAGTGGTATAAGTAGTTCAATAATTGTGAAAAATCAAAATCATGTACATAAGTAGGTGCCAACATTTTTTGCATTAATTCTCATTATTAAAATGTTTTCAAAAGGATGTTTTCTCTAGAATCAAAATAACTGCCAAATAATCATTTGTTAATTCAGTAGTCGTTTGTTGATAATGGAAAGGAACTGTATGTGGTAAGGTTTAATTCTAGTTGAAATTATTGTGTGATTTTTGTATAAGATTATGAATTGCCATTCTGAATCATTCTTTTGATTTATTTATGGAGAAAATATGGCACAAACTGCTATTAACTCTTCATCCAATGTGAGAACATTATGGGCTAAAATCAACAAATTGGACTGCAAAAAGGAGCCTATGTTGAAAGTTAAAAGCACTGTTGAAATTCCAAATACATAAATTAAAATATATTTATTTAGATTTTAATAAAATTTATGGAGGTAAAACTTACTAATAGTGATTTTTAAAGAGATATATTTTAAATGAATGGTCACAATCATAATCTAGGTTAAATATTTTTAAAGCTTAAATGCATATTTTGTATCTTTTCTGATGACATCTTTCAATATATATATCAAAGCTGATTTAATTGTTGTATGTACACATTGTTCATGTGTACACGTGTGTGTGGTGTGCATGTGGAAAATCTCAGCATGGTAAATTACCAATTATATTTTCATGTACCTTGAAATTGATTTCCTTATATGTTTATTTATATGGCTTTATGTGTTTAGCAATGTCTCAAATGTTGGGAAAAGAAGGATTTCTTTGAATACACATTTATGCCAGTTGTCTGTTAGTTTCTAATGTTTTTTGTCATTGATATGTAGTGAGGTAAAGCAGCTAATTTAAATACAACAGAAAGTAAGATTTTTCAGTCTTTGAGCAAGTACAGGGAACCAAGGATAAGTTTGTGATCCACCCATACTTAATTGACTTGTATGTCCTAAACATTTATATTTAAAGCATTTTATCTATTCTAAGTTACATATTTTTAGTGTATATTTTTCACCTCTGAAAAATAGATACTTCACGCAACGGATGGTGTTTTACGATTGTTGAACAGAAAATAGTTGTGATATAGATTTCATTACTGCACATGTATGTATGTGGGCATAGATATTTTGTTTCCACATCAATTATGTATATATATTGTACTACTACAAATGTTCAATTCAATTGACTTTTAAGTGCCAAATCATTCAGTGATCATTTGGAAAAAAGTGAGTCACAGTTGTTATCCGGAAGCCTTCCATTATTAACTTGTGGTAATATCAAAAATTATTAAATTGTGTAGACTTGAAAATGATATTTAGAAACTAAGTTCTAGTGCTAAGTGTTTCCTGTTGCTATTTGTGTGTCACTGCTTCTAGGTTTTCTCAGTAGATAGAACTGCAAAATATGTGTAATAGCCACGTATATACACATATTAATATGTATTTCTATACCTGCCTATACATAGAGATTAATACAAATTTGAGTTCATATGCATACCTTTTACTATAATCCAGCATCACAGGATTTGTTCTGGCCCCTTCCCCCTTGCTTATTTTTATCTGTTTAACAGTGAAAAAACCTGGCTCTCATCTGCAATATATATATTTACTTATTTGTTCAACCCCAGGTTAACATAAAATAGTTTCAGAATTGCTAACCCACATTATGGTGAGAAGCAAATTTACCAACTAGAGTACAGCGTTAGTATACAGTACCTTTTATCTTAAGCTGTGTGATTAAAATGCTATTAATATTTTTAATGTTAGCTCCTAACTGTCTCTTCAGAGAGATTTAAAACATGAGAAGGACTAGATTCCCCGATTTCTGACTTTAAAAATAGAGGAACAAGGGTACTAACCAAGCAAGGTAGGTGGCCTTAGAAATGGAAATTGACCCTATCTGACTGCAGGGAAACTAGGTATGAATTTAGCCAGTAACCTGAATGAAGTTGAATGTAGACTTTCAAAATTTCCAGTAAGGAATGCAGCCTTGCCAACAACTTGTTTTCCACCTGTGATAACCCAGGCACAGAAACCAGCTAAGTCAACTTAGATTCTGACCCAGGGACCATGACTTAATACATTTTTGTTGTTTTAGACCATTAAATTCATAGTACTTTGTTATATTAATAATAGCAATAGAAAATGAATACCACATCCTTCCCAATAATTCATAACCTCAATGTATCATAAGAAAAGATCAGACAAATATGAAATATATGACCTGGACTCTTCAAAAGTGGCAGGGGCATGAAAGACAAAGGCTGGGGGATTGCAACAAAAGAAGGGGACTTAAGTGACAATAGTAACTCAGTGCTATGTGAGTTCCTGGATTGGAGCTTGAGATAGGAGAGAGATAAGCATAAAAAAACTGGTATAATTCCATAAAGTCCTCAGTTTGATTGATAATACAGTATTAGTGTTAATGTCTTAGTTTTGAGAATTATACATGGTTATGTAAGATGATATCATTGGGAGTCACTGGTTGAAATTATGTGGAAATGCTCTGTAATGCTTTTGGAACTGTTTTTAAATCTAAAATTGCTTTAAAGTAAAAGGAAAAATATGTGGAATGGGGGTCAGCATCTTGGAAGAAAACCCTGGAAGGCACCATGGGAGCAAGTGTAAGAAATGCTACTTTTCCAGTGTTCTTTAAGATACAGAGAAAGTGGGGGCAAAATGCACATTGATAATATAAAGTAAAAAAAATGATTCTGAAGAATTGGACACTGGATCTGAAGAAAATTCAAGAATAACTTGACCAATTTTGTTTAGCTTTTATTACTTTTTATATGTACATAATAGTGATAAACTGCAAAAATCTATGACTAGGCTGGGTGCAGTGGCTCATGCCTGTAATCCTAGCAATCTAGTAGGCCAAGGCAGGAGGATTGCTTAAGCTCAGGTGTTTAAGACCAGCCTGAGCAAGAGTGAGGCCCCTTCTCTACTAAAAATATAAAAATTAGCCAGGCATCCTGGCTATTTTATGTTTATCAAACATAAAATATTTCTTATAATTATTACTATCTACTAAGGAAGAATCAAAGATACAGTGATATTAAGTAATTTACCTGAACTTATAGTATTAATAAGAGTCATAGCTGGAATTCAAAAAAGATCTCACAGCTAAAAGACCTATCAAAATATGCTACCTTCTCTAACAAAAGAAAGTGCAAACTCTCAGGTCTCACTCTTCAGGTCACTTACTCCACCATAGACTCCCAATATTAATGTTCTAATATCTTTGGCCCATCTAACGTGTAGCATACTCATTTGGAACTAATAATTCCATAATTAAATAATTAAGCCCATTTAGAAAGGTGAAATGTTGAAATGATGGTTTACTCTCTGATATATTAATTGCATTCTGAGACACAAAGTAGCCATTTGAATTTGAGAGTGGATTCATTTAATTTTCTTTAGATCAAATAAAGCAGTGTAATACATACTATTATACATTATATTTAAATGATAAATTATATACTATTAGAGATTCTAAAGACAAGGGTGACAGTGGTGAATCCTCTCATTGTGAAGCCCCTGTAGTTTTTGTGTGAAAATGAAACAAAAAAATCAACAAATACATAGCACAAGATATCACTATGAGTTATTCAAAGGCACTTGCTAATTTTCGAGACAGCATGGAGAGCAAACGAGTAGTTTAATTTCTAGGCCATATGTCATCCTTTGTGCCATGCTAGTCAAAACATTTCCTGTTTGTTTCACAACTTTCCCAAATGAAACATTTTAGAATTGATATTTGCTTTCAACACTCAGTGCCTTGAAAATGGTATTTTAAAAATCACAAATCATGAATAAGAAGGGAAAAATGATTGGAAATCCTTAAAATTTAGGGAACTATCTACACACACAAATTTTTTTGATGTTTTTGTAGTCAGGTTAGTCAAATAAATCAAATTAATTTGGGTTCTTTATAGATGTTGTCAGAAACATATTCAAGATACTTTAAAAGAAAAGAATCTTTTTTTTTTTTTTTTTGAATTTTCAAGGTAATGTCTGTTAATGATATATTCAGGCTATAAAAAAACTACATAAATTTAAGTATAGCAATCCAGATTTTATCACACAAAAATAATCATTACTAGTATTAGATAAATATTATTTTAGATACAGATTTTTATTTATGTGGCTAGTTGGTTTCATAGATAATATACAGGTGGCATATGTTTCTATTTAAAAATGGATTATAACATGTTCTATGTAAATAAAGATATTTTTTCTTTAAATAAAAAGTAAAATTTTAGCAATTTCTCATCTTATAAATGGATCTTCACAAAATAGTATTTAAAAAATCTTTTTTATTAAAAAATTATACAATAAATCAAGAGATTCTAGACATTATAAATATTTTTACCAACTTATATTTTTAGACATTAGCTCACTGCTTAAAGGTAAGAGTGATTTGCACTGACATCCCTTCTCTCTCATTGCTATACTTCCTCATTTATTCTGTTAATTTTTGTATGGTCATACTTCTAACATTTACAGTCTTATATAACTATAATTCACACAATTGTTTAATAGAAGCATTATATTTAATGGATTTGGTGTTCACTACCACCTGTTTACCATGGCTTCTTCATTCCATACGCTTATTTTACTATATCTTAATAGACAGGAGTTTTGGTTAAGTGGGGTTCATTTTTTCTCCTCCAGAAGGGATCATAGGTGATATAGAATGCTGAGATACTGTAGGCTATATGTTTTGTCTGCTTGTATATATGGACTTTTTGTTCTTATGTAGTTATTACATAAGTGTTGGTATTGAGCATTTTGTACTAAATTTGCCTGGAACTTAATATGGCCTGTCCATTTGCAGACTCATTTCTCTCATTTTAGGGAGATTTTCCTTTATCCATTTTTTTCTAATTTATTAATATCTTTATATTTTTTGTATTTCCCATGATCAACTCAAGCCTTACTCTTTGTCAGCAATTTCCTTTTCAAATGTCAGGGATGTCTATTTCATTCCTATAGTATATATTTTATTCTTTAGTAATATTATTTTGCTCTTCAGTGTGTTTCCTAAGTTTTCTATTTTTCTGTCAGTTATTTACCATCTCATATTTGAGTACTTATTTACTAAATATATATTTTCATAAAATTTTAGTGCAAAACACTTGTGGTAAATATATTTATATTCTTTGGATTATGTTTTTCCCCCCCTACCCTGCATTTTTTACTTGGTTTTTGCATTCTATATTTTCTTTTTTCCGGCTCAACTGTTTTCCATATCTTTCTAGAGAAAGGAATATCTACTAATTTTTATATACCATTGAATTAACGATTGGAAAGACTGATTCTATGTTCCAATTCTAAATACTCAGGGAACTATTAAAAATTTCATCTAGATTTTTCTGTTTTAACTATTGACTTAACACCTTAAATTATTGGTTCCTTAACATCACAGTTGGGATATTGGGAGAAAATATCTGGATGAGGTCATAATTTGGAAAATATCATCTAGAAAACTCAAGATACAATCCTCATCATTACCGTCTACCATTTTTAAGTTTTTTGAGCTGTATTCCCATTACATGAGTATTTAATTTTTGGAAGTAATAATAAAAATTTTGAAAGTTTAAATTGAAACCACCAATAAAATTTAGTCAAATAAAGAACACACTTATCCAATGTTTAATAGGGAAGAACATGTATAGGTAAATACACTATCATTCTTTGGACTTTTTCTTGTTGTCAGAAAGTATTTGAACACAGTATAAGTCATAGTATTAGCAAGATTAGAGGGCAGTGTATATTCCATATTTCAATTTATCTTATCATTAATATTGTAAGCATAATCCACTCAATTTTATAGCAGGAATATTGCCTTAAATGTGGAATCCGATGCACATATCTGTTCTTTCTCCATTTGTATGACACTTCTGTATGACCTGCTAGGGACAACAGTAATTGCTACTATTTTAAAAATTAAAACTTTAATTTTAGTTAGGATAGATCTTGACTTAGATTCTAGGTTTAATTATGGAAAAATAGCACTTACAGCATTTTGTTGAAGTATTGCTTTAATTCTTTATTTGATCCCAAATATCCACTTGACATAAAAAAAAAAAAAGTTAAATTCCTCTCTTGGGGAAAATGTCCACTTTCATTTTTTTGAAAAAATATCTGGCAATAATTTTAGAAGTAGTTTAATTCTTACATTTAAAGAGTTAGTTTTCAAACAGTTTCTGAAAAGCCAGTGGGTAGTGAGAAAGTATCATATTCAGGCTAATTGCTGGGACTTTCAGCTTTGTGTGCTTGGAGCTGTTACTAAGAGCTCTGATTAGACCATGCTCTTCTTTTATTGCTATTAAAGGAGTGGAGAATTGTCCTTTCTGGAGGCCTAGGGTTGTCTGTCCGTGGCTTTTTATCCATGTTTATTTGACCACAAATACTGCCTTGTGGTCATGGTCATTTGCAACCACCTGAAGTCCAAGACCCTGATTGCTGCTCCATGGTAGTTGACCATTACAGTTTATGCTTTTAAAAGTAGCTAGTGGGATTTTAAAAACAGGCTTATATAATTTTCTTTGTATGTTTTAAATGATTGTTTTGCTAATATTATACTTTCTCTTTTAATTTCAGTTTTACAAATAGCACACCCTAAATGGGAAAATTATGCAGAAAGTTAATGCTGAAAGTTAGGGAGGTTGAGCATTTTTTATTTCCCAATAGGTTCTATCAAACAGATCCCCATATTCCTTCTATAGCTGACATCACTAACGCAACACTAAGCCTGCAAGAAAAAGCTGACGTTGTGAACAGAAAAACCACTGAGCTGTGCAGCTCAGAAGAACCATCAACCCAAACTTCCCCCTTGATAGCACTAAGTCCACCCTGGGTTACAATTTAGCTGAATTGCCTGCGCAATATTGTCTCCTTCTGTCTGGAACAATTCATTCTCTTTATGAGAAAGGGAGAAAATTAGCCCAAATCCATGGTCTTCACTTTATGTGATTAATGGATATCAGCCAATATGTGCAAGCATAATAGAAGAAAGGCAGCTTAGAGGAGCCTCCTGGAGAGAGACTCCTGAGCATCTTCCCTCAAGTTTAATTCAGCAGTTAATCAAACTGTTCTTAACTTCCCACTACATTTTTTTTCAAAGGAAGCAAACTGGAGGATCCATAAACATGACACTGGAATTTCTTTTATCTGCTCCAGGACAAGTATTAAACATTTATCTTCAAGTTACAATATTAGACTTACTCTCTTATGTGTGCTAGGTTTTCTTAACATCCTTCCCTTAATGAGAGCTTTAGAAAAAGATATTTCCCCCAAAGGGGTTATATTCCTGTTGGTGATGGTGGTGGTAGTTTTGTTTTGTTTCTAAATAGAGGTGATTATATCTCTGTTTGATACTGTCTAGAAAACTAGAAACAATATGAGTCAACAGGGATTATCTAGTACCTGACAGTGACCAAAAGTAAAATCTGTATTTCTTTTGCTTAGCCTATCACAATATTTCCCTCCGAGTATTGCACACATCCAAGCAGGTGGTCAGAGGCTGTAATAAGCAGATTTGAGTCATTATGGAGACTCGGAGGGGCATGACAATAATTTCAAATTAAGTTTACCCAATCTGACATTTTTATTACCTATTGTATCCTAAGAATCGAGAAAACTAAGAGCAGCATTATATATTTCTAATTGCAAACCTTGCTTCATTCATGAACTCTTTCCAGTGACACTAATATTAATGGTTAATACTGCTGAATTTCTCCCACAATATTATTTCTTTCTAAATGTTTCTGTGTGCTCAGACCTTTGGGTGCTCAACTTCCCCAGTTGTACAATGAAGCAATCTTCTATAGTTGGCTGGTTCCTCTCTCCTCCTATGGCTCAGTGTAAGAAGCCCATCAGCTTTCTTGCCACAAGGAATTAGTCATTTATGCTGACTCTTCAATATGACACTTGGGGCCTATTCAATTACAGTAGTAGTATTGAAACTTCCGCTATAAAACTTAAGTTCTGAAAATCTAATGGATTCATTTTCCCTCACACCATGGGCTTTATGGGATATGTCTTTCAAGACAAATGATCTTTTCCCCAGGAAGCATGTTGGGAAGTAGATCTAAATGCAAAGATCCTGAACTTATGATTCTCCTAAATGCTATTTTTAGAGCTTTTTTATAACTTTTTTATAACTTTTAAAAGAATGTTCAGTATCCTTTTTGAGACATACAAGTCTCTGCCAGAAATAGGAATTTGCCAAATTTGCTAATCATTACTATGTAAGTATATTATGACTTGCCTTGGAAAATTACAGATAATTTATTTTTTGGTCCACAATAATGGCAAAATTATATTTTAGCACTTATATTTCTTTTGTCATGATCATGCACATTTGTTAGGTGTCTAGTCTTAATTTAACAGTCTTTCTCATTTTTTGTAGTGTCTATATCCATTAACTTATATTATCTCAGGAAATCTGAATTGTAGCACTATGCAAAATACATTATCTTGGATAGCAAGATTATTTTGTAAGGGATTACTCTGATTAAATTATTTCATAAGATGAACTAAAAATAGTTAAATGGTAGTTGATGAGATAATCATTAGCATCATCTTGAAATAGATATCTAATACCTGATTGGCATATTACATTTCTCTTCCTGATTCTGTGTTTGACTGAAATATTAATAGCCATGCCAGGATGCATAGAAGAATGAGGTTGTATGAAGAATTCTTTGTCTTTATAGGCAATTTGTTTTTGATAGAGGCTTGCCCCCTGCTACATATGGGTATAACTCAGGGAGACTGAAACAGCCCTGTTTGAACTTTGCTTGGCATTAAATCTGGAGCTAAATAGACAACTCATTAATTTCATATCATAAAAGTAATTAAAAATTTATTATTTTCTGTTGGCGTGGATATGGAGCCATAGGAACACTCATACACTGCAGGTGGGACTGCAAACTAGTGCAACCTCTGTGGAAAGCAATATGGAGATACCTTAAAGAGATACAAGTAGACCTACCATTTGATCCAGCAATCCCATTACTGGGCATTTACCCAAAAGAACAAAAGACATTCTATAAAAAAGACATCTGCACTCGAATGTTTATAGCAGCACAATTCACAATTGCAAAGATGTGGAAACAACCCAAGTGCCCATCAATACCTGAGTGGATTAATAAAAT
>JAQIFY010002406.1:0-13372 GCA_028533085.1 Varecia variegata | reverse complement strand
AGGTAGAGAAGATCTTTTTTTTTATTTGAAATGGATTCAGGGGGTAAGTTGGCTCTGTTTCTTGTAGTAATATTAAACAGCAAAGACTTTTAGACAATTTTTTTTTTTTTTTTTGAGATGGAGTCTCTCTCTGTCACCTGGACTAGAGTGCCGTGGCATCAGCCTAGCTCACAGCAACCTCAAACTCCTGGGCTCAAGCAATTCTTCACCCAGCTTCCTGAGTAGCTGAGATTAAAGGCATGTGTCATCAATCCAGGCTAATTTTTCTGTTTTTAGTAGAGATGGGGGTCTCACTCTTGCTCAGGCCGGTCTCGAACTTCTGACCTCAAGATATCCTCCTGCCTCAGCCTCCCAGAGTGCTAGGATGACAGGAGTGAGCCACTGTGCCCTGCCTGGACAAATATTTCTTGTATGAAATTTAGCAATATATTATTTTTGTTTACAAGAGTATGAAATTTATTTTTCTGAAAAATTATTACTCAGTGACTTTGAGGTGTACTCAGAACTGATATACCATATTTAATAGTCACAATTAACTTTCTTATATTTTCCCCAAGAAATTGAAAAAAATCATTACATTTCTAAAGCAAACATTTATAAGAAAAATTTAAATATTTCTTTATTATTGAAATCTGAAAAATAGATTTAAGAAAAACTAGCTTTCTAACTACACAGTTTGTTATTAAACCTTACTTAGATATACTGATACATTGATTTGTTTTGTTTAACATAGAGAAGGGGCTTTTATAATTGATGTTAATGTACTTACTTTTCAACACTGAGAATAGTGAAATTAAGTTCTCTCTTCTTAAAGAAATGATTTGTAATAAAGTTTTGTTGACTTTCTTGTATTCATTACTGTTTTTTCCTTTTTCCTTTCATATTTCTAAACCTAGTAAATTTTTCATCTAGGTAAAAATTGAATGATAAATGGAATCAAGACAGAGCTATAAAACTAATGTTAATAGTGTGGAGTATAAAAATGAAATCAATGATTGTTAAGCTTTTTTTCTATTCTTACTGTTTCATATTTGCTTCCTGCCTAGCAAGTTCATGTTTTTTTTTTTTTTTTTATGTTATAGATGTTTTTGAAATGAAAGCAGCTGCTTGATTTGGCATGAACTAATAATGAATCAATATGCTTTCTTTACATTTATTAAGTTCTAATCTAATGATAAAACTGTACAACACTGTTTCCTATATGTTAAAATATAGAAAAAATAAACCTCTTGTTAATATATGGTTTGGTCATTTGCAACATTCAAAGAACACTCATATGCATGTAGTAGTTTAAATGATTTAAGTAAATCCTGGCTATGGAAAAATGCCTTGAAATAATTTCTATGTGAAAAACATAAGTGTTTCACATAGTTTCTGTCTGCTTTACATACACACACACATACACACACACACTCACTCACCAGCTAGTAGATCTAGATATCTATTTATGTATAAAATATTTAATATAACTTTGGTCTACTCAAAGTTTACTCATAAACTTTGTGAAGTTTATGATTAAACAGTACTCTTCACATGATCTTTCACCATACCAATTCTGGAGTATAAAAATGACCTATATGTATAGATATCTGAAAATGAATCAAATTACAGTGTAGCATAGTAGTTACAGGCACATAGGAGACAGCTTGGGTTCAAATCCCAATTGAAACACTTTACTATTTGCGTAACTGTGATAATTAATTTTGTGTGTCAACTTGACTGGGAAACAGGGTACCCAGATATTTGGTCAAAAATTACTCTGGGTGTTTCCGTGAGGATGTTTTTAGATGAGATTAATAGTTTAAAATGGTGTATCGAGTAAAGCAGATTGCTCTCCTTAATGTAGGTAGAACTCTTTAAATAAATTGAAGGTCTGAATAGAACAAAAAGGCTGACCAACCCTCTCCCTCCCAGAAAGAGAGAATTTTTGCTGCCTAACCACCTTAGAACTGAGACATCAGCTTTTTTCCTGCCTTTGGACTTGGTCTAAAATATTGGCTCTGCTGGTCTCCAGCTCGCAGACTCACCCTGCAGATCTCGGGAATTGCGAGCCTCCATAATAGTATGAGCCAATTCCTTATAAAAAAATCTCTACAAATATATAAATAGAATATATGCATATATATTCTGTTCATCTTCTTTATTTGATGATCCCCGAGTAATACAATAAACTTCAGCAAATCATTTAATTTCTCTATGCCTTAATTTCTTCCTATGTGAAATGGTAAAAACCATATGATCTACCTATCCTGGTGGCTGTGAGGATTTAAATAATTAACTAGATACTTAACGATGTTTTTCTTATCACTTAACTGATGTTAGCTACTATTAATATTGTATTCAAGAGCCTATTAACAAAATCAAAAGAAATGGAGGTAAGCATTTAAATTCCCACTTTTTAAAAACAAAAATTGACAATATGACTTTAAATTTTTGCTAATATGAGAGGAATTAATTATGACCTGTTTTATTTTGTATTTTTAATAATGAAGTCACTATTACTAAAATGTATCTCTCTAAATACTGTTTGTTTTACATTTAGAAAGAAAAGAATCCATGGGCTCCTTCATCAAAGGGAGTACAAACCACAAATTGGTATCCCCAACCTAAAATGGTTTATGGTCACCCAGTTTAAGGAATTTTGGTCTAAGTGCACTATAAAATGGAGAGAATGGAAGATTTGAGTAGTGAGTGACTAAACCTTTGATCTTTGAAATTCACTTTATTCCTTAGCTTGTATTGCTAAGAAACAGATTTCTCAAATTGCATTGATTAAAATAATCTCAAAGTTTAAATGGAACTGATTTTGGGATTATTGCTGAAAAGTGGTCCCTAAATAGATATATCACATTATAACCCCTGGAATCTGTGATTATTACCTTATATGGCAAAGGAGTGAATTTTATATTATATAGCAAAATATGTGAATAAATTAAGGATTTTGAGAGGAGCCATTTGTCCTGGATAATCTAGGTGGGATTTAAATACAATCACACATATCTTTCTAAGAAAGAGGCTGAGGGAGATTCCGGAGACAGAGGAGGAGGTCCATGTGAAGGCGGAGTCAGAGATTGGAGTGATGTGGCCACAAGACAAGAAGCACCTGCAGCGCCAGAAGCTGCAAGTTCAAGGATTCCTTCTAAGTTGCTCTGGAGGGAGTTGGCCCTGCTGATACATCTTGACTCCAGACTTCTGGACTTCAGAATTGTGAAAAAAATAAATTTCTGTCATTTTAAGGCACGTAGTTTTTGGTAATTTCTTTTTTTAGTTTTTTTTTTCTTTTTAAGTACCTGTACCTGAAATGCAAAGTGGTAAATTTTTACAGCAGCCCCAGGAAACTAATACACTGCCCTTCATTGGTAGTGATTCCTGACGGCTCTTTAGATGTTAAATTAGTGATTCCAGATTAAATCAAACTTTATATTACACATTACTAGATTTTTTCTTTGACAGAAAATGTCCATGCAAACATCATCACAGCTTTATTTATATGTAAAATTTACATTTGCAATAAAATATCATTTCCTTTCTCTGCTTTATTTTTCTCCCTAGATATATTATCATCATTTTCTTTTTTTGTCTGTATCCCAGCAATGGATTTTAAACTCTATGAGGCTGAGGATGTTTGTTAATTTAGCTCAGTGTTTTATCTCCAGGAGCTATAAAAGTGCCATACATGAAGTAAATGCTCAATAAGTATGTGCTTAAAAATGCATGAACGAAAAGGAAAAAAATAATTGTTTGAAAATGTTTGAGTGACAGGATCACTTTTAAAAGGAGATGCATCCATTAATATTAGTTATACATATGAGTGTATCTTTATCGAGAAATAGTCATGCAACTAATATTTATTAGATACATTGTATTTCAGGCAGAATTTTAGGTATTAAGGATGCAACAAAGAACAAATAGATAAAGTCCGTTTTCACATAGAGATAACATTTTAGATCACTTTCCAACACTATGATTACAGCATTGTGCTGTCTGAATAGATGTTGGGGATGGGAATGAAGTATATATTATACTGATGTCATTACAAAAGAAATTGTTTTATGGCTTATATTTCTTTTAAAATATTTCTTCTTGGAGATAGGTTTGGTCCAGGGAACCCATACTATCAGTTATTTACAGGACTTAAATCATATTTACTGACCATCCTAACTGCACAAATACAGAAGAAAATAATTATATTGTGTTTATTTTATAGCTATTTGAAATTGGCTCCAAATCTCAGAACCTTTTCCTTTTGTCTCATATGCCAAAGTATAACATTTAACTTATTATTTACTATGTATATATAGCTATGTTATCTCAAAACGGTATTAACTGCAGGATTTTTAGGGGAATATGCATGCTAATGAAATGAACATTTCAAAGGCAACATTTAAAAAATTGTTATTTTAGCTAGCAATATTCATATTTGCATATACTCAGCATAATAGCTAAATTTAAAAATGTCTTGCATTTTTCACCCCATTTAACAATTTCTCCTACTTTTAAAGGGTAGTGTGGTGAATTAATGTGGGAATATTTGCATTATCTTCTAAATAACATATGCATTGTTAAAAAGAGGAAGGAGATAAATTCTTTAAGAATTTTGCACACATCTATTAATCATTACATTATATGTCTTTTCATGAACTTGCTGCGGTGCTTCCTTATGCCTGTATAAAATGACTACTACCAAGATACATAGTGAATTCTTGCCAAAAATAAAATACATGAATTTCCTTAACATAAGATGTTGTTATTAGTATATTTTAATAACACCACCAAAAGAGTCAAGAAAAACTATCCATTCTGAAGAATGCATTCTAATTTAATTTTAATGTATTTAATAAAATATATGCATAACCTTATATATGGACATATTTTTATGTACATATAGACTTTAGAGTCACTGAGTTGAAAACTGCTATAAAAACATGTAATAGATATGAAATTGAAAGAATCATAGTAGACATAATAATGAATGTTAGAAAATTTGGTATTGAAAGGGACACATATGAGAGGTTTAGATGCAATTTTTCAGTAATGTGCAAAGAATGAAATTATTATGAACAATATCATAGAAAATAATTCTACATCTACATTACTAAAGTTGTTATATAATACCAATAATATAGATAAAATTATCACTGCCCTAAGGAAGCTTGCAATTTAAGTAGACAAGGCTAAGACTGATGAAATAGCTCCAGAAAATGAGAATACAGAAAAAGTCGTTGTTGGATCAATAGATCACAGGCACAGCCACTGAATGCTATAGGAATTCACAAAACTGATGACTGTTTCTTATGATCCAGTGAATAACTGAAGCCTGTATACCAAAAGCAGTGCACACTGTACACTGAAAAAATATTGATACATAGTTGACAAACGGATAGATATATGTTTAAACTTTGAATGTGAACCTTTGACTTGGAAGAAGACAGCTAAAATTTGCAAACTTTGAGCAAGAGTGATAGTAATAATACAAACATTACAGGTGTTCTGTGATATTAAGTGAAATAATGCATATGAATATACTAATATAGAGTCTACACAGGTTAAACACTTAGTAAAGTTATTACTATCATTGCTACTATAACTACACATTGGATAGATACGTATTCTATTTTTTGCCTCTTATGTGGGAAAACACCGAGCCATATGTTTTACACTGATTCCCAAAGTCCCTCACTTGGAGTAATGTACTCCAGTTGCACACAATAGTAACTTGCTTGATAATGTAGCCTTTATTGACTTCCTTCCATTTTCTGCCTCACTTCTTATTCCCTACTGTTGTTTCATCTTATTCCCTACTGTTGTTTCATCGATCACTTCCCAAATATTGCACTCAAATCTTTGTTTCAAGGTCTTTTGTGTATAAAAACTAAGACAGTTTAGAAATACAGATTCAATCAATGTCATATGTCATAAACAGTTGAACTCTATTCAATGTGCAAGTGGAATTTTGAACACAGGGTGATGTGATATGAGTGTCTTTGGGAAGAGGTCAATCTAGAGGTTGACTCGTGGATGGAGTGAAGATATGAAATACTAGAGAAAGAAAGAACAATTAGGGACTTATTGCAATTGGGTAAAAGTATGGTGAGAAGGATTCAAACCAGAGTTAAAGCAGCAAACTAATAGGAAATAATCAACAAGATAGCGGTAGGTTAATAAGGTGAAGGGTTTGGTAACAGCAGTAATTTATATACTGAATAAATTAATCATTAATATAAGTTTTTTAAAAATCACATAAAAGAGCAAAGAATCATCTCTTGTGGTGACTTAAAAGAGATGTGATTCTTACTTATTTCTAAGGAAACAGTGAAGAAATTGTCTACTGAGATAGAAAATGGAAGTAAGAAAGAAAAGAACATATAATTTTTCAAAATTACATAAAAGATCAGGAAATTAATGGGTGTAGAACTTGTCAGTCACATGTAGTCACAGAAATCATGTTAACTTTATTCTGAGAAATCATATGAGTTTGTGAAATCTTCCTTTACTCATAACTACTTGTCTGCTCTTTTGAAAAAGTTTTCTTGTTACTTTGTGTGTGACTTGGTATGCCCTGGTACTAAGTGCACTGAAAGTCTCAATATGTTGGTAGCTATTATTACATCAAAATGAAAAATAAAGATGCTGTGTTAGGTGAAGACTGGCCCACATATCTGATTTTGGCAGAATCAATACTCATCTTTAGGAAATAAAATAAATGGAACAGCTACAGAAGATGCTACATTTTTACCTGTCTTGATTGGCAAACATAGAAGAAAATGGATTGCTTGGAGTTCATCCAAACATGGCATGCAACTCAAAAGTGTTCCATGTGATATTCTACAAGCTAGAAATCTTGTCACTAGGAACCTTTAGTAAATTGGTATACTATCACTTCGTATAGTGCATTTATTTAGTATGTTTTGGGATGAAA
Source organism: Varecia variegata (assembly GCA_028533085.1). Taxonomy (NCBI): domain Eukaryota; kingdom Metazoa; phylum Chordata; class Mammalia; order Primates; family Lemuridae; genus Varecia; species Varecia variegata. Next base: position 6,453 of record JAQIFY010002406.1, on the reverse strand, counting down.
AAAAGAATTATTCTTAAAATAAAGGTGATCAGTGTCTGAGAAGAGATTTTTTAAACGTTCAAAACTAAGTTTAGCAAAAAGCATCAGCTGATTGGTTGTATATTAGGGAGGTCCATATCCTTCTCTTGGCTTTACTAATCTTTCCCTCTTCATCAATGTCTCTTTCTATTCTTTTTCTTTCACTAAGTCAATGCCTATCTATTCTTCAAGGTCCATTTCAAATGTCAGCATCTTGGGAGGCCTCTCTTACTTTTAATTCTAGCCTTACGCTGACTCTCTTCCTTTCCTGCCATCTCCAATCCTTCACATTTACTCATTTTAGAGTTCTTAGCAAGAACTGTGTTTTAGAAAGATCAGTCTTGTAAAAGTTGTGGCGTGTTCATTGGATTGGAATGGTGAGCTGAGGAGTGAGAAAAACCAGTTAAGAATCTGCATAATTCAAAAGAGAAATTATGAAGTCTTGATATAAAGTAATATGGTAGAGACAAATAGGGAGAATGATATGACAGATATTTAGAAAATATAAAATAGAACAAGTGAAACAGACTAAAAAAAAAGGGAAGAAAACAAAGGCATACAAAATAAACTAGCAAAAAGAACTTGTACTTCAGCAGACTTTAAAAAAAAAAGTGGAACAATTTGGGTCACTATGTAATTTATCATCCAATTTGGGAACCTTTTCAGAGTGAGAGGGGACACTATTGATAATTAAATTAGAACAAGAAGCCACTAAACAGGGCAGACTCAGGAAAACCAGGGCATCTGGTCTCCCCAGGTCTAGAGGAATAAGTGCTAAGTTATGAGTTGAAATTTATAAACCCTTATCTAAACATATCACTACTCACATGGGAAATTGTTGGAAATTTAAGTAAATGGTTTGGGGCTTAGTTTCATATTGGAAATACTTGTCCGAATATACGGATGGATGGGGTGAGAACTTAAAAATCCAAGCATCTAGCTACTTTTCTAAGATTGTCTGAAAACAAAAAAGAGAAAAGCTCTGATCCTTTCTCACCCCCACAAATTAAATAAGGAGAACAAATTGCATCCAAGGAAACCAGGTGTTCTCTAGGACCAGATAACCAGCCCACACAAAGATGATGCTCCTTGCTAACCAAACTCACTCTCTAATTGACTGATTTAGCCCCAAAGCTTCAAAATCATACTTTTACTGATTCCTTCCAAATTTGTCTTTAATCTTAGCCTCCCTTATTAACTCAATACTTAATTTCTTGTATCATCTAATCAGTATCATTTTTTTACTCAACATTAACTCTCAGTTATCTATAAAGCACTGTCCAATAGAAATATAACACAAGCCACATATGTATTTTAAAAACGTTTAGTAACCACATTCAAATAGTAAAAATAAACAGGTTAGTATAATTATTTTATTTTTTTCTGAGCTTTATTAAGGTATGATTGACAAATAAAAATTTTGTATATCTAAGGCATGCAACATAATGTTTTTACATATGTATATACTGTGAAATGATTGCCACAATCAAGGTAACATATCCATCACAAAGTGAGCTTAATTTTAATAATATATTTTATTTAAACCAATATATCTGAAACTATTTCAATGTACAGTAAATATAAAAATTATTAAAGAGATATTTTGTATTCTTTTTCATACTAAATCTTTGAAATCCATTGTGTATTGTACACTTAAAACACATTTCAATTTGGATGCCAAATTTTCATAAAATTACTTGATCAGTATTTGGATTTCATAAAATTTACAGTTAAAAAAGTCGATTCACAAACCAAGTTGATCCAAATATACCTAAAAGTTTTCAGTAACTGAATTGAGTAAGAGTTTTTAAGTTTAAATTTGGGCAATTAAATAAAATGAAAAAATTTGTTTCTACTGGCTGTATTTCAAGTCCTGGAGGCTACATTAGATAATTCAGAAATAACAAGTATCTCAAAGTTATAGAGTCCCAAGCTCAATGTTTGCTTTACCCCCAATGTGTTCCTCCCCTAAGCTTCCCCATCATACATCCAGCACTGCCACTTGCCTCTGTGGTCAAATGATTTAAAGTCAGCCTTGATTCTACTCTTTCTCCACACCCCACATGCAGTGACAAGAAAATCTTAATCTATATGAAAAAATCCAACCACCTCTCATCACTTCTGCTGTTAAAACTCTAGGCATCCTCTCCCAAATCATAACTGACTCAAATTCTTCCAACTTTTAGTGCCCTTAGGGTATTTGCCATAGTAATCCAACTAAGCCTTTTGATTTGAATATATCACTTCCTTGCTCAAAGTTCCTCAAACATTTTTCATCACACATAGAAGATACATTGAGATCCAAAGGCTGACACAATATGGTCCCTGCCCACCTCTGCTAACTCATGCACCATCTCTCTCTCACTACAGGTAGGCCAGGTTGCTTGTGCAGGAAGCATATCCCTAAAGCCAGGCTTTGCCTTTGTAGTCTCCTCAATGTTCTTTTTCATCTGTTTGTGTGGCTATCCTCCTCATCTTCTCATTGGCGCTCTCCTCGACTCCATTAACTAAAATACCCCCTTCCCCTATCACAAACTCCTTTCATTTTTTTCAGAACACTTATTACACTGAAAGCTATCACAGTCTAGTGGTTGAGAGCACAGATTTTCTGAAATATTTCCTGGGTTTTACTACTTAGTAATACTACAGGTATGACCTTGAACAATTGTACTTTGCCATTCTATGCCTTAGTTTCCTCAACTATAAAAATGAGGATAAGAATAGCGTCTTGCTGGTAGGCTTGTTGTGAGGATTAAGTAATGATAACCTCTCTAAGATGCTTAAAACAATACCTGGCACGTAGGGAATGCCTAACATTAGGTTATAGATGTATTCTTTACTATTTAATATTATTTTTCTCACATAAATGAAAGATACATGAAAAGACATAATTTGTCAGTTTTATTTTCTGCTGCCTCCTTAAAATATAGAATAATATATGGCCTATACACTTGCTCAGTTAGTATATGAATAGAGAGACTGAGATTTAAAAAAAACATACAAAACAGACACAAGAAAAATAAATAATTAGAATTAGATAAAACTGAAAGGAAATACAAAAGCGGGAGAACTGGGAGAGGCATAGACTGAAAGAGGAAAATCCATCTGTGTTGTCTTAAATTAAATCAAATTGGTCTTTTATTATCACTGCTCTTGTACCATATTGATGCATCCATGTCTTTGTTTAGCATTTTACTTGGTTAAGGCTAATTTGCTTTGGCTTATCAAAGAGGCAAAGCGAGTGACAGCCAAGATGTTCTGTTTAAAAGCTTTCCATGTAATGCAATCTAGAGAAGACCACATTAGCTAATCAGAAACCTCCATTCATATCTTGACTCTGCTACTCAGGTACTGACGTCACTTTACCTCTCTCATCTTCAGTTTTCTTGAGAACAGAAGAAAGGAGTTGGAGTAAGTAGTTCCTATTAACCCTTCCAGCTCTGTAAACTGTGGCATTTTCATTACATACTCTGCCTTTTCTCTGAACATTTTCTATCTACCTCTGTCTTCTCAACCTCTGTCCTCAATTGGCTTAGGTAGAATGAATCTAAGTAATGTAGTAATGTTAATATTATGGTAAATGCAGCATCATTGCAAGATAAATACAATAAGCAAAATTATGTGCTATATATGTATATTCGATGACAGTTAAATTTTCTGCTATCCGTATTAACATTGGTAACTTTTTTGAACAGCCAAAAATGATTATAGAAATTGTTGGTAATTGGTAAACTGAATGATATGAAAATAAAGCAGCATAAGTAAATCAACTAAAAAAAAAGGTACCAGATAAAATTAAAAATAGGCAAAACAAGGAAAAGCACACTCTAGAGCCATCACTGATATTTTCCTAAGGTTTCAAACTCTTTCTAATTTACAAGTTGACAAAAAATACTTCCTGGCAGAATGAAGGAATAGAGGGAAACAACAAACATTTCTAATCCTGTATCTGATTTCTCAAGTGGGCATCTTAGTCAATTAAGATGCATTGCCTTCAAGTTACAGAATAGCTGAGTAATTTTAGTGTAAATTGTAGGCACATGTATGTTTTCCTTTCACAGAAATTTTGGACGTAGGGGATACCACAAAGAGGGATTCAGTGATATAATGTGGCCTTTTCCATCATTCTACTTAGGATATGGGATATTCTCTGTGTTCATTAGACAGCATCAAGTTTCAAACATCATGTCCTCAGTCAACAATGTTCAAAAGCATCAAGAAAAGAATGTGTGGGAGAGATCTCTTTTCTTACTACTCTGTTTCACCAAGCAGGAATATTGTTCTCAGAATTCTCCGTATTTTCTCTTTATAGTGTCTTTTAAAACAATCCCTTTGAATAGGGCTCATTCCCTGTTTTTAGGGTATCACCAATCCTAGGCATATTGATGCCCTTTATCAGAACTTATTTGGGGTTCTCTTAATAGGGAAGTAGGGGCAGGGCAGGGTGTTGGGAGATAATCAAAAGGTTTTTTGTTTATTTTTATTTTGTTTATTTTTATTTTCCACACGTACTTTAAAGAATAGTTCTAAACAAGGCTTATATTACTTGTACCTTATACATAAGACTATGTTCTATTTTAAATCATCTTTACCTCTCATTTTAACACTGTGTTCCCCTGTCCAACAAAGGGTGGAGTTGGGAAGATGGAGGTCATTTTTAGAATGGTTTTGCTGCAGGTTTTTGTATGAGTAAATCTGACAACCAAATATGAAATTTCATTATGAGACCTACTATCTGGTGGTGCACTTAAGGCTTTTTATAAATTATAATTACCATCATTGGTAAATTTAGTTGGGCTACACAAAGTGAAGAAGTAGGAACAAATGTTTAAATGCTTATTGTTATGGTCTGAGATGTGAGAAATGACCACCTAAAGACCAAATTGAGCCAAATCAGGAGTCTTTATTAGCTGGCCAGCGACTACTCTCTGCACTGCCAAAGGCAGCACAGAGTGCAGCAGTGAGCCTTTGAAACAGAAAGTTTTTATATTGTAAGTTTGTGGGTGGACAGTTACTAAGACAGAGCAGGCACGTGTACAAAAAGCCTTGAGTAAGCATTATATCTTTTCTTATCTTTGGAGTAACAGGATCTGGGCAGTTTGGGCTCTGGGCCATATCTTGTTCATGCAAAACATGAGTGTTGTAATAGCTTCACGCAAAACGTGGGGGCTGTCTGTAATCATTTTATGCAGAACATGGGTGTTGTAGTCACTTAGAAATTTCTGTGTTGGGGGTAGCAAGCAGGAGCAAGCAGGTTTACAGAAGCAGAATGGCAGATTAATGATTTTTCTGCGCCAAACTCAGACTGTAACACTTACAAAGTATTTTAGGAAAAAAACTCCTGCTCTTCTGCCATTTTCCCTATCAGAGTGTTTTGGGCCATCAAGTGTACTAATAAAACAAAGGTTCCTACTGGGAGCTTTACAACCACTGAAACCACAAAACAAGTGTTGTTTTTGTGGTAAATAGTGGTTAAGGCTTTGGAGTAAAACTGGTTTAGCATTTAATCTCCACTGTATCATACTAGCTGTGTGACCTTGGCATAATTCACTCAAACTTTTTGTGCCTTAATTTTCTTATTTGTACAATGGCAATGCTTGCATCTCCCTCCAAAGAATATCATCAGCATTTAATGAGATGATGAAGTTAAAGCAACAAATAGAAGCTACAGTGAGACCTATAATATTGTATATGTTATATTTATTGGAAGGATTCATCAATGTAAGCTCACATTTTTCACATTTTAACATCTCTAAAATTGGGATGTTTCTTTTACTTGATGATCTCTTAAAATACTACTTACTAATTAGCAGCTGTTGACATCATTGTCATCTGTGCATAGGTAAACTCAATTATTATCCCTAGTGTTAAGATTGGAGGTTTACAACTGCTTGAAGCTTGAGGCAATAAACTAAAGAACATTTCAGAAAGGAATATGGGTCCTTGTTATTATTTGAAAAGCTTACACATTGATGCTTTCAAGTAAAATATGGAAAATGTCAGCAACAAGACTTGCAGACTAAATGGCAGCAGAGTGCAAGGGAAAGTGGAGATAAAGATTGACCAACTCTTCAGTGAAAGGCAGGACCATATTCTGTGAAGAAGACATGGATATCAGCCATTCTGAGTGAAAAAAAAGAAAAAGAAAAAGAAAAGGAAAAAAGGAAGATTTACAATAGTTGAACTCTTAATGCAGAGAAGAATTAAAAATACCTTAACCAATAGGTTTTTCTTCTCTTTTCTTTTTGAATGTTCAGGTGAATAAAATATAACATCACTAAATGCACTTAAAGAGGTCTTTCAATAAATATATAATTTTCTGTAAGGGAATTTTTAAATTAAATTTTTTAAATGATTTATTCACTTAGAATAATATATGGAAAATAACTACTGATTTTTTTTTATTTTCATTTTTTTTTATTTCAGCATATTATG